>JAJJBR010002578.1:17571-20071 GCA_022817965.1 Solanum lycopersicoides
AAAAGTCCATTTGTTTGGCGTAGGGTAGCTTGCGTTAGCTCTGAGTGATATAGTGCTGTGGCAGGTCTGTAGCGCGTGTCGGCTTTTCTTTTTACCTTGTCGGTTTCTAATAGTAACACTAAGTAGGCGCATAGTTAAGTGATAAGGAGATTACTACTAAGTAACTCACTCCTCTACAAAGGACGGTGTTCCCATTCAAGAGGTACATTGGTTACAACATCTCTAACCTCACGAAGTGTCTCACCCTTTCCTTCAAATCCTCTCGGTGCTAAGCATAACTCACCCCACGTAGTCTTAAACATTCATTGATAAATAGGTTGGAGACAAATATTGAACACCGCCCATCTCAAACTCATCAAGAAGGGTAATTCAACGCTCCAATCCTAGCTTGGAAAGCTCACTGGAATAGTGGAGGTTGCTAGCTAAACACTTCATCTTCTAACTCACGAAGAGATTCAACCGTCAAAAATGCCTGCCTTTTTCATCACTTAGGCAATAGTAGGGATGGTCTAGACACTTCGTCTCTACTCACGAAGAGTGTCTACCCCTAACAATCCGCCATTTTCATTCAGTGACTTTATTCATGGCATTCAAGTGTGTGTGTGAGCAGTGTGAGGCACCGGCCTTTCACATAATGACCACTATTCATAACATTGACTTCTAGACATGCCTCAACTCACATTTATCAAATTCACACGTTATTATACTTCAACATATCAATGCATAATTCATAGACATAAACCTTCAAGATGCTCATATAAACATTCCAAACCACATACCATGCCTAATACACATCAATAATTTCAGCTCAATTCACATATCATCACTTCAAGGCCCATTCTCTATCAATACTCAGCATAACTTCATATAATTCCAGTAAACACCTCCACCAAAAGGGTGGACCATAACACTCATAATATCTTCAACAATTAGCTTAACCAGAATAGAACAAATTATCCTTCATCCAAGACTTTACACCTATTCACAATTATTCAGTAGTCCAATAGTAAAAATAGCCCTTAAGAAAGTAAGCTAAAACTCATAAAACACCAAGAAACACTAACTTTACATTATATAATCATGCTGCATAAAACCAATTTCATAAGCTAAAAGTTGATAAAAGAATAGATATGATTCCATTGGGGTTTTTATTTGAAAAATATAATTTAAAACTAAGATCAACTCATTTTAACCATTAAACCATTTTCATGCAACGATCCATACTTAGAGTCAGAAGATAATATAGATTGAAGTTTGATTGTGCATACACCATGAGTCTACCAATAATTTTAAAGTTTTAGACTATTCAATAGATTGTGCCTACACCATGAGTCTAGCTAGGTCATTCACATGTAGCATAGCCGTACGTCATTCTTCATCACCAAGTCCGGCGACCTCCCGGTGGACAAAGCGACTCCATTTCATGGCTTGGATAGACACTAGGGAAGGTGCAATCCCTAGACACTGTCAAGAATTTCAAGAGTAATTCGTGAACACTCATATTACCTTGCTTGTTAGATTGATAAACTCCTCTACTTAGCTACTTCACCTCCTCTCACGGGGAAGTACTTTCCCAGAAAATGTTCCTAAAATTCTTCCCAATCAAATAGGACCCGAATCCACCCGGCCTATTGGTCCTTCATGTTGAGTGTACCAAAATGAAGACACATCCCCTCAGATTGGTCGACGCACTCCGCCTTCTTCGCACTATAATGTAACGCTCCATAGCACTCAACACCATGTAACATCACCATCAAGGAACTCTGGGGAATTCTTTCATGCTCACGCTTGAGCCAGAACAGATAAGAAGGGATTCACCTCACTAAGTTTCTCAACCTAGTGGTCATAAGTGCTCTCCATAAAACATTCACGCACTGAGGCACCATACTCAATTGATTTGATAGTCAGACTTGAGTAAAGCATCAAACGCTTTCTAATCTTGATTAGAAAATTCTTGGGGGAACCCACCGGAAACCTCAGTTACCTCCTTCCAACATTAGGGGAATGATCACCTTGAGGAGGCACTTGAGCACGCTTGAGAACCTTGGACTCCTTGCTATCTTGAGGAACTTTCTCAACACTGCTCAACTTGAGGGAGGAACTACTCATTCACCCTCTCCTCTTCCACTTACTAAGCGGCCACCTCCTTCTAGTATTCATCTCCTAGCAACAACAGGAAACAAATAACAAGTACTCTAAGCATTTACGTCTACGCGGCACGATATAGGAGTAGAAAAGAAGGGAAACTCTATCGTCCCATAGCCTCTCGGCCATAGAAGTGGCGAACTCACACCGATGGTTAGACTCTACTAAGACGTGCTTGTGAACTTTTTGATTCCTAAGACTACTTTCACCAACCTTATGCTCTGATACCAGCTTTGTCACTAGACCGAGACTGCATAGCTCCTAGAAGTTAGCGCATAATTTGGATTGATGACACGGCGTGACTGACCAGTCATCGGGAGGTCTTATACAGCTGCGTTGGCCTCTTTGCATATCA
>JAJJBR010002578.1:25071-27571 GCA_022817965.1 Solanum lycopersicoides
GGACGACGTCGGGCGTGGTATGACATCATGGCCCTTGGCAGCACACACGGTCGGACGACGTCGGCATGCATGCCATCATCACCCTTGGACTGCACGCACGGTCGAACGACGTCGGGCGTGGCATGCCATCATCGCCCTTGGGCAGCACACACGGTCGGATGACATCGGACGTGGCATGCCATCATCGCCCTTGGACAGCACGCACGGTTGGACAACGTCGGGCGTGGCATGTCATCATGGCCCTTTGACAGAATACACGGTCGTACAACGTTGGGCGTGGCATGCCATCATCGCCTTGGACTGCACGCACGGTCGGACGACTTCGGGCGTGGCATGCCATCATCGCCCTTGGACTACACGCACGATCGGACGGCGTCTGGCGTGGCATGCCATCATCGCCCTTGAACACCACACGGTCGAACGACATCAGGCGTGGCATTCCATCATGGACCTTTCACAGCACACGGTCGAATAACGTCGGGCGTTGTATGCCATCATCGCCCTTGGACCACACGCACGGTCGGACGACGTCGGGCGTGGCATGACATCATGGCCCTTGGGCAGCACACACGGTCAGACGACGTCGGCATGGCATGCCATCATCGCCCTTGGACTGCACGCACGGTCGACGACGTCGGGCGTGGCATGCCATCATCGCCCTTGGACAGCACGCACGGTCGAACGACGTCGGCATGGCATGCCATCATCGCCCTTGGGCAGCACACACGGTCAGACTACGTCGGGCGTGGCATGCCATTATCGCCCTTGGCAGCACACACGGTCGGACGACGTCGGACGTGGCATGCCATCATCGCCCTTGGACAGCACGCACGGTTGGACGACGTCGGGCGTGGCATGTCATCATGGCCCTTTGACAGCACACACGGTCGTACGACGTTGGGCGTGGCATGCCATCATCACCCTAGGGCGTGGCATGCCATCATCGCCTTTGGACTGCACGCACGGTCGGACGACGTCGGGCGTGGCATGCCATCATCGCCCTTGGACTACACGCACGGTCGAACGACGTTGGGCGTGGCATGCCATCAATGCCTTTGGACTACTTGACACGGTCAGACGACGTCAGGCGATGCATGCCATCATCGCCTTTGGACTAGGTGACATGGTCAAACGACGTCGGGCGTGGCATGCCATCATCGCCCTTGGGCAGCACACACGGTCAGACAACGTCGGGCGTGGCATGCCATCATCGCCCTTGGGCAGCACACACGGTCAGACGATATTGGGTGTGGCATGCCATCATCGCCCTTGGACAGCATGCACGATCGGACGACGTCAGGCGTGGCATGCCATCATCGCCCTGGACTGCCCGCACGGTCGGACGATGTCCGACGTGGCATGCCATCATCACCCTAGGGCAGCATACACGGTCGGACGATGTCGGGCGTCGCATGCAATCATGGCCCTTTGACAGCACACACAGTAGGACGACGTCGGGCGTTGCATGCCATCATCGCCCTTGGACTGCACGCACGATCTCATGGCGTCTGGCGTGGCATGCCATCATCGCCCTTGAACACCACACGTTCGAACGACATCAGGCGTGGCATACCATCATGGACCTTTCACAGCACACGGTCGAATAACGTCGGGCGTTGTATGCCATCATCGCCCTTGGACCACACGCACGGTCGGACGACGTCGGGCGTGGCATGACATCAGGCCCTTGGGCAGCACACACGGTCATACGACGTCGGGCGTGGCATGCCATTATCGCCCTTGGACTGCACGCACGGTCGAACGACGTCGGACGTGGCATGCCATCATCCCCTTGGACTGCACGCACGATCGAACGACGTCAGGCGTGGCATGCCATCATCGCCCTTGGGCACCACACAGTCGGACGGTATCGGCGTGGCATGCCATCATCGCCCTTGGACTGCACGCACGGTCAGACGACGTCGGGCGTGGCATGCCATCATCGCCCTTGGACTGCACGCACGGTCGAACGACGTTGGGCGTGGCATGCCATCAATGCCTTTTGACTACTTGACACGGTCTGACGACGTCGGGCGATGCATGCCATCATCGCCTTTGGACTAGGTGACACGGTCGAACGACGTCGGGCGTGGCATGCCATCATCGCCCTTGGGCAGCAAACACGGTCAGACAACGTCAGGCGTGGCATGCCATCATCTCCCTTGGGCAGCACACACGGTCAGACGACGTTGGGTGTGGCATGCCATCATCGCCCTTGGACAGCATGCACGATCGGACGACGTCAGGCGTGGCATGCCATCATCGCCCTGGGACTGCCCGCACGGTCGGACGACGTCAGGCGTGGCATGCCAACATCGCCCTGGGAATGCCCGCACGGTCGTACGACGTCAGGCGTGGCATGCCATCATCGCCCTTGGGCAGCACACATGGTCGGACGATGTCGGCGTCGCATGCAATCATGGCCCTTTGACAGCACACACAGTAGGACGACTTCGGGCGTTGCATGCCATCATCACCCTTGGACTGCACGCACGATCGG
>JAJJBR010002578.1:32571-37571 GCA_022817965.1 Solanum lycopersicoides
GGCGTTGCATGCCATCATCGCCCTTGGACTGCACGCACGATCGGACAGCGTCTGGCGTGGCATGCCATCATCGCCCTTGGACACCACACGGTCGAACGACATCAGGCGTGGCATACCATCATGGACCTTTCACAGCACACGGTCGAACGACGTCGGGCGTTGTATGCCATCATCGCCCTTGGACCACACGCACGGTCGGACGACGTCGGGTGTGGCATGCCATCATGGCCCTTGGGCAGCACACACGGTCGGACGACGTCGGCATGGCATGCCATCATCGCCCTTGGACTGCACGCACGGTCGAACGACGTCGGGCGTGGCATGCCATCATCACCCTTGGGCAGCACACACGGTCGGATGACATCGGGCGTGGCATGCCATCATCTCCCTTGGACAACACGACGTCGGGCGATGCATGCCATCATCGCCTTTGGACTAGGTGACACGGTCGAACAACGTCGGGCGTGCCATGCCATCATCGCCCTTGGGCAGCACACACGGTAAGATAACGTCGGGCGTGGCATACCATCATCGCCCTTGGGCAGCACACTCGGTCAGATGACGTTGGTTGTGGCATACCATCATCGCCCTTGGACATCATGCACGATCGGACGACGTCAGGCGTGGCATACCATCATCGCCCTGGGACTGCCCGCACGGTCGGACGACTTTAGGCGTGGCATGCCGTCATAACCCTAGGACTGCCTGCACGGTCGTACGACGTCAGGCGTGGCATGCCATCATCGCCCTTGGGCAGCACACACGGTCGGACAATGTCGGGCGTCGCATGCAATCATGGCCCTTTGACAGCACACACAGTAGGACGACGTTGGGCGTTGCATGCCATCATCGCCCTTGGACTGCACGCACGATCGGACGACGTCTGGCGTGGCATGCCATCATCGCCCTTGGACAGCACACGGTCGAACGACATCAGGCATGGCATACCATCATGCCCCTTTGACAGCACACGGTCGAACGACGTCGGGCGTTGTATGCAATCATCGCCTTTGGACCACACGCACGGTCGGACGACGTCGGGCGTGGCATGCCATCATGGCCCTTGGGCAGCACACACGGTCATACGACATCGGGCGTGGCATGCCATCATCGCCCTTCGATAGCATGCACGGTCGAACGACGTCTGGCGTGGCATGTCATTATCGCCCTTGGGCAGCACACACGATCGGACGACATCGAGCGTAACATGTCGTCATCGCCTTTGGACTAGGTGACACGATTGGACGACGTCGGGCATGGCATGCCATCATCTCCATTGGGCAGCACACACGGTAGGACGACGTCGGGCATGGCATTCCATCATCGCCCTTGGACAGCACGCACGGTCGGACAACGTCGGGCGTGGCATGCCATCATGGCCCTTTGACAGCACACACGGTCGGACGACGTCGGGTGTGGCATTCCATCATCGCCCTTGGACTGCACGCACGGTCGAACGACATCGGGCGTGCCATGCTATCATCGCCCTTGGGCAGCACACACGGTCGGACGTGGTAGTCCATCATCGCCCTTGGACAGCATGCACGATCGAACGTCATCGGGCGTGGCATGCCATCATGGCCCTCTGACAGCACACACGGTCGGACGACGTAGGGCGTGGCATGCCATCATCGCCCCTTGACTGCACGCACGGTCAAACAACGTCGGGAGTGGCATGCCATCATCGCCATTGAACAGCACGCACGGTCGGACGACGTCGGGAAGTGCATGCCATCATCGCCCTTAGGCAGCACACACGGTCGGACGACGTCGGACGTGGCATGCCATCATCGCCCTTGGACAGCACGCACGGTTGGACGACGTCGGGCGTGGCATGTCATCATGTCCCTTTGACAGCACGCACGATCGGACTACGTCGGGCGTGGCATGCCATCATCGCCTTTGGACTGCAAGCACGGTCGGACGACGTCGGGCGTGGCATGCCATCATCGCCCTTGGACTGCACGCACGGTCGAACGACGTCGGGCGTGGCATGCCATCAATGCCTTTGGACTACTTGACAGGGTCGGACAACGTCGGGCGATGCATGCCATCATTGACTTTGGACTAGGTGAAACGGTCGAACAATGTTGGGCATGGCATGGCATCATCGCCCTTGGGCAGCACACACGGTCAGACAACGTCGGGCGTGGCATGCCATCATCGCCCTTGGGCAGCACACACGGTCAGACGACGTTGGGTGTGGCATGCCATCATCGCCCTTGGACAGCATGCACGATCGGACGACATCAGGCGTGGCATGCCATCATCGCCCTGGGACTGCCCGCACGGTCGAAGGACGTCAGGCGTGGCATGCCATCATCGCCCTAAGGCAGCACACACGGTCGGACGATGTCGGGCGTCGCATAGAATAATGGCCTTTTACAGCACACACAGTAGGACGACGTCAGGCGTTGCATGCCATCATCGCCCTTGGACTGCACGCACGATCGGAAGACGTCTGGCGTGACATGCCATCATCGCCCTTGGACACCACACGGTCGAACGACATCAGACGTGGCATACTATCATGGCCCTTTGACAGCACACAGTCGAACGACGTCGGGCGTTGTATGCCATCATCGCACTTGGACCACACGCACGGTCGGACAACGTCGGGCGTGGCATGCCATCATGGCCCTTGGGCAGCACACACGGTCGGACGACGTCGGGCGTGGCATGCCATTATTGCCCTTAGACAGCACATACGGTTGGACGACGTCGGATGTGGCATGCCATCATCGCCCTTGGATAGCACGAACGGTTGGATGACGTCGGGCGTGGCATGTCATCATGGCCCTTTGACATCACGCACGGTCGGACGATGTCAGGCGTGGCATGCCATCATCGCCTTTGGACTGCACGCACGGTCGGACGACGTCGGGCGTGGCATGCCATCATCGCCCTTGGATTGCACGCACGCTCGAACGACGTCGGGCGTGGCATGCCATCAATGCCTTTGGACTACTTGACACGGTCGGACGACGTCGGGCGATGCATGCCATCATCGCCTTTGGACTAGGTGACACGGTCAAACGATGTCGGGCGTGGCATGCCATCATCGCCCTTGGGCAGCACACACGGTCAGACAACGTCGGGCGTGGCTTGCCATCATCGCCCTTGGGCAGCACACACGGTCAGACGACGTTGGGTGTGGCATGCCATCATCGCCCTTGGACAGCATGCACGATCGGACGACGTCAGGCGTGGCATGCCATCATCGCCCTGGGACTGCCCGCACGGTCGTACGACATCAGGCGTGGCATGCCATCATCGCCCTAGGGCAGCACACACGGTCGGATGATGTCGGGCGTGGCACGCAATCATGGCCCTTTGACAGCACACACAGTAGGACGACGTCGGGCGTTGCATGCCATCATCGACCTTGGTATGCACGCACGATCGGACAGCGTCTTGCGTGGCATGCCATCATCGCCCTTTGACAGCACACGGTCGATCGACATCAAGCGTGGCATACCATCATGGCCATTTGACAGCACACGGTCGAACGACGTCGGGCGTTATATGCAATCGTCGCCCTTGGACCACACGCACGGTCGGACGACGTCTGGCGTGGCATGCCATCATGGCCCTTGGGCAGCACACACGGTCGGACGACGTCAGGCGTGGCATGCCATCATAGCCCTTGGACTGCACGCACGGTCGAACGACGTCGGACGTGGCATGCCATCATCGCCCTTGGACAGCACGCATGGTTGGACGACGTCGGGCGTGGCATGCCATCATGGCCCTTTGACAGCACGCACGATCGGACGACGTTGGGCGTGGCATGCCATCATCGCCCTTGGACTGCACGTACGGTCGAACGACGTCGGGCGTGGCATGCCATCATCGCCCTTGGACTGCACGAACGGTCGAACGACGTCGGGCGTGGCATGCCATCAATGCCTTTGGACTACTTGACATGGTCGAACGACGTCGGGCGATGCATGCCATCATCGCCTTTGGACTAGGTGACACGGTCGAACGACGTCGGGCGTGCCATGCCATCATCGCCCTTTGGCAGCACACACGGTAAGACAACGTCGGGCGTGGCATGACATCATCGCCCTTGGGCAGCACACTCGGTCAGACGACATTGGGTGTGGCATGCCATCATCGCCCTTGGACATCATGGACGATCGGACGACGTCAGGCGTGGCATACCATCATCGCCCTGGGACTGCCCGCACGGTCGAACGACGTCAGGCGTGGCATGCCATCATCTCCCTGGGACTGCCCGTACGGTCGTACGACGTCAGGCATCGCATGCCATCATCGCTCTTGGGCAGCACACACGGTCGGACGATGTCGTGCGTCGCATGAAATCATGGCCCTTTGACAGCACACACAGTAGGACGACGTTGGGCGTTGCATGCCATCATCGCCCTTGGACTGCACGCACGATCGGACGACGTCTGGCGTGGCATGCCATCATCTCCCTTGGACACCACACGGTCGAACGACATGAGGCATGGCATACCATCATGGCCCTTTGACAGCAAATGGTCGAACGACGTCGGGCGTTGTATACAATCATCGCCCTTGGACCACACGCACGGTCGGACGACGTCGGGCGTGGCATGCCATCATGGCCCTTGGGCAGCACACACGGTCATACGACGTCGGGCGTGGCATGCCATCATCGCCCTTGGATTGCACGCACGGTCGAACGACGTCGGACGTGGCATGCCATGATCGTCCTTGGACAACACGCACGGTTGGACGACGTCGGGCGTGGCATGCCATCATGGACCTTTAACAGCACGCACGATCATACGACGTTGGGCATGGCATGCCATCATCGCCCTTGGACTTCACGCACGGTCGGACGACGTCGAGCGTGGCATGCCATCATCACCCTTGGACTGCACGCACGGTCGAACGACGTTGGGCGTGGCATGCCATCAATGCCTTTGGACTACTTGACACCGTCGGACGATGTCGGGCGATGCATGCCATCATCGCCTTTGGACTAGGTGACACGGTCGAACGACGTC
>JAJJBR010002578.1:42571-52571 GCA_022817965.1 Solanum lycopersicoides
CACACACGGTCGGACGACGTCGGGCGTGGCATGCCATCATCGCCCTTGACTGCACGCACGGTCGAACGACGTCGGGCGTGGCATGCCATCATCGCCCTTGAACAGCACGCACGGTCGGACAACGTCGGGTAGTACATGCCATCATCGCCCATGGACAACTCACGTTCGGACAACGTCGGGCGTGGCATGCCATCATCGCCCTTGGACAGCACGCACGATCAGACGACGTCAAGCGTGGCATGCCATCATGGCCCTTTGACAGCACACACGATCGGACAAAGTCGGGTGTGGCATGACATCATCGCCCTTGGACTACACTGATGGTCGAACGACGTCGGGCGTGGCATGCCATCATCGCCCTTGGCAGCACACACGGTCGGACTACGTCGGGCGTGCATGCCATTATCGCCCTTGGCAGCACACACGGTCGGACGACGTCAGACGTGGAATGCCATCATCGCCCTTGGACAGCACGCACGGTTGGACGACGTCGGGCGTGGCATGTCATCATGGCCCTTTGACAGCACACACGGTCGTATGACGTTGGGCGTGGCATGCCATCATCGCCTTTGGCTGCACGCACGGTCGGACGACGTCGGCGTGGCATGCCATCATCGCCCTTGGACTACACGCACGGTCGAACGACGTTGGGCGTGGCATGCCTCAATGCCTTTGGACTACTTGACACGGTCAGACGACGTCAGGCGATGCATGCCATCATCGCCTTTGGACTAGGTGACATGGTCAAACGACGTCGGCGTGGCATGCCATCATCGCCCTTGGGCAGCACATCGGTCAGACAACGTCGGGCGTGGCATGCCATCATCGCCCTTGGGCAGCACACACGGTCAGACGACGTTGGGTGTGGCATGCCATCATCGCCCTTGGACAGCATGCACGATCGGACGACGTCAGGCGTGGCATGCCATCATCGCCCTGGGACTGCCCGCATGGTTGGACGATGTCCGACGTGGCATGCCATCATCACCCTAGGCAGCACACACGGTCGGACGATGTCGGGCATCGCATGCAATCATGGCCTTTGAGAGCACACACAGAGGACGACGTCGGGCGTTGCATGCCATTATCGCCCTTGGACTGCACGCACGATCGGACGGCGTCTGGCGTGGCATGCCATCATCTCCCTTGAACACACAGGTCGAACGACATCATGCGTGGCATACCATCATGGACCTTTCACAGCACACGGTCGAACAACGTCGGGCGTTGTATGCCATCATAGCCCTTGGACCACACGCACGGTCGGACGACGTCGGGCGTGGTATGACATCATGGCCCTTGGGCAGCACACACGGTCGGACGACGTCGGCATGGCATGCCATCATCGCCCTTGGACTGCACGCACGGTCGAACGATGTCGGGCGTGGCATGCCATCATCGCCCTTGGGCAGCACACACGGTCGGATGACATCGGACGTGGCATGCCATCATCGCCCTTGGACAGCACGCACGGTTGGACAACGTCGGGCGTGGCATGTCATCATGGCCCTTTGACAGAAACACGGTCGTACAACGTTGGGCGTGGCATGCCATCATCGCCTTTGGACTGCACGCACGGTCGGACGACTTCGAGCGTGGCATGCCATCATCGCCCTTGGACTACACGCACGATCGGACGGCGTCTGGCGTGGCATGCCATCATCGCCCTTGAACACCACACGTCGAACGACATCAGGCGGCGTGGCATACCATCATGGACCTTTCACACACGGTCGAATAACGTCGGGCGTTGTATGCCATCATCGCCCTTGGACCACACGCACGGTCGGACGACGTCGGGCGTGGCATGACATCATGGCCCTTGGGCAGCACGCACGGTCAACGACGTCGGCATGGCATGCCATCATCGCCCTTGGACAGCACACACGGTCGGAACGTCGGGCGTGGCATGCCATTATCGCCCTTGGGCATCACACACGGTCGAACGACGTCGGACGTGGCATGCCATCATCGCCCTTGGACAGCATGCACGGTCAGACGACGTCGGGCGTGGCATGCATCATGCCCTTTGACAGCACACACGTCGTACGACGTTGGGCGTGGATGCCATCATCGCCTTTGGACTGCACGCACGGTCGAACGACGTCGGGCGTGGCATGACATCATCGCCCTTGGACTACACGCACGGTCGAACGACGTTGGGCGTGGCATGCCATCAATGCCTTTGGACTACACACGGTCAGACGACGTCAGGCGATGCATGCCATCATCGCTTTGGACTAGGGACAGGTCGGACGACGACATCGGGCGTGGCATGCCATCATCGTCGTTGGGCAGCACACACGGTCAACAACGTCGGGCGTGGCATGCCATCAATCGCCTTGGCAGCACACACGGTCAGACGATCGGGTGTGGCCATGCATCATCGCCTTGGACAGGCCATGCACGATCGGACGACGTCAGGCGTGGCATGCCATCATCGCCCTGGACTGCCCGCGGTCGGACGATGTCCGACGTGGCATGCCATCATCACCCTAGGGCAGCACACACGGTCGGACGATGTGGGCGTCGCATGCCATCATCATGCCCTTTGGACAGCACACACAGTAGGAACGACGTCGGGCGTTNGTTATTGGCTAAGTCGTCGCGACGGGGTATTGTAAGTGTCCGTGTGACTTGCTGCCACGATCCACTGACATTCAGCCCTTTGTCGCTCAGAGTCGTCCCCCCCCCCACGTACCCCCTCCCCCAACCTCAAATCCAATCATTTCTACTTTTCAAATGGAGGTTCATGTACTGCTTGCATCCTCAAAAGTGAAAAAATTACTAAGTGTTGAAATAACATAGCACATGAAGTTCACTAGTTTGCCGCTAAGTGTTGAGATATACGTTCTACGACGATGAAACACTTAGTTAAGCCTAATGACATGTTAAGGGACTAATAACGATGTCGCTTTAAGAGGTTTTTTGGAATGTCGGGTGCGATTTTAAAACCAAGTGAGATGTCAAGGGGAAAATAGGTCTGCGTACGCAGCACGGGCATTCCACGTCCGTGGCCAGGCGACATTTTGCCAAGGCCTGCGCAGAACGGGCGTGGACTGCAAAACCTGCCCTTGGACTGCACACGCGGTCAGACGACGTCGGGCGTGGCATGCCATCATCGCCTTTGGACTACTTGACACGGTCGGACGATGTTGCCCGTGGCATGCCATTATAGCCCTCGGGCAGCACACCCGGTCGGACGACGTCGGGCGTGGCATGCCATCATTGCCTTTGGACTAGTTGACACGGTCGAACGACGTCGAGCGTGGCATGCCATCATCGCCCTTGGATAGCACGCACGGTCGAACGACGTCTGGCGTGGCATGTCATTATCGCCCTTGGGCAGCACACACGATCGGACGACATCGAGCGTAACATGTCGTCATCGCCTTTGGACTAGGTGACACGATTGGACGACGTCGGGCATGGCATGCCATCATCTCCATTGGGCAGCACACACGGTAGGACGACGTCGGGCATGGCATTCCATCATCTCCCTTGGACAGCACGCACGGTCGGACGACGTCGGGCGTGGCATGCCATCATGGCCCTTTGACAGCACACACGGTCGGACGACGTCGGGTGTGGCATTCCATCATCGCCCTTGGACTGCACGCACGGTCGAACGACGTCGGGCGTGCCATGCTATCATCGCCCTTGGGCAGCACACACGGTCGGACGTGGTAGTCCATCATCGCCCTTGGACAGCATGCACGGTCGAACGTCGTCGGGCGTGGCATGCCATCATGGCCCTCTGACAGCACACACGGTCGGACGACGTAGGGCACGGCATGCCATCATCGCCCCTTGACTGCACGCACGGTCAAAGAACGTCGGGAGTGGCATGCCATCATCGCCCTTGAACAGCACGCACGGTCGGACGACGTCGGGAAGTGCATGCCATCATCGCCCTTAGGCAGCACACACGGTCGGACGACGTCGGACGTGGCATGCCATCATCGCCCTTGGACAGCACGCACGGTTGGACGACGTCCGGCGTGGCATGTCATCATGGCCCTTTGACAGCACGCACGATCGGACTACGTCGGGCGTGGCATGCCATCATCGCCTTTGGACTGCAAGCACGGTCGGACGACGTCGGGCGTGGCATGCCATCATCTCCCTTGGACTGCACGCACGGTCGAACGACGTCGGGCGTGGCATGCCATCAATGCCTTTGGACTACTTGACACGGTCGGACGACGTCGGGCGATGCATGCCATCATCGCCTTTGGACTAGGTGAAACGATCGAACAATGTTGGGCATGGCATGGCATCATCGCCCTTGGGCAGCACACACGGTCAGACAACGTCGGGCGTGGCATGCCATCATCGCCCTTGGGCAGCACACACGGTCAGACGACGTTGGGTGTGGCATGCCATCATCTCCCTTGGACAGCATGCACGATCGGACGACATCAGGCGTGGCATGCCATCATCGCCCTGGGACTGCCCGCACGGTCGAAGGACGTCAGGCGTGGCATGCCATCATCGCCCTAAGGCAGCACACACGGTCGGACGATGTCGGGCGTCGCATAAAATAATGGCCTTTTACAGCACACACAGTAGGACGACGTCAGGCGTTGCATGCCATCATCGCCCTTGGACTGCACGCACGATCGAAAGACGTCTGGCGTGGCATGCCATCATCGCCCTTGGACACCACACGGTCGAACGACATCAGACGTGGCATACTATCATGGCCCTTTGACAGCACACAGTCGAACGACGTCGGGCGTTGTATGCCATCATCGCACTTGGACCACACGCACGGTCGGACGACGTCGGGCGTGGCATGCCATCATGGCCCTTGGGCAGCACACACGGTCGGACGACGTCGGGCGTGGCATGCCATTATTGCCCTTAGACAGCACATACGGTTAGACGACGTCGGATGTGGCATGCCATCATCGCCCTTGGACAGCACGAATGGTTGGACGACGTCGGGCGTGGCATGTCATCATGGCCCTTTGACAGCACGCACGGTCGGACGATGTCGGGCGTGGCATGCCATCATCGCCTTTGGACTGCACGCACGGTCGGACGACGTCGGGCGTGGCATGCCATCATCGCCCTTGGATTGCACGCACGCTCGAACGACGTCGGGCGTGGCATGCCATCAATGCCTTTGGACTACTTGACACGGTCGGACGACGTCGGGCGATACATGCCATCATCGCCTTTGGACTAGGTGACACGGTCAAACGATGTCGGGCGTGGCATGCCATCATCGCCCTTGGGCAGCACACACGGTCAGACAATGTCGGGCGTGGCTTGCCATCATCGCCCTTGGGCATCACACACGGTCAGACGACGTTGGGTGTGGCATGCCATCATCGCCCTTGGACAGCATGCATGATCGGACGACATCAGGCGTGGCATGCCATCATCGCCCTGGGACTGCCCGCACGGTCGTACGACGTCAGGCGTGGCATGCCATCATCGCCCTAGGCAGCACACACGGTCGGATGATGTTGGGCGTGGCACGCAATCATGGCCCTTTGACAGCACACACAGTAGGACGACGTCGGGCGTTGCATGCCATCATCGCCCTTGGTCTGCACGCACGATCGGACAGCGTCTGGCGTGGCATGCCATCATCGCCCTTGGACACCACACGGTCGAACGACATCAAGCGTGGCATACCATCATGGCCATTTGACAGCACACGGTCGAACGACGTCGGGCGTTGTATGCAATCATCGCCCTTGGACCACACGCACGGTCGAACGACGTCTGGCGTGGCATGCCATCATGGCCCTTGGGCAGCACACACGGTCGGACGACGTCGGGCGTGGCATGCCATCATCGCCTTGGACTGCACGCACGGTCGAACGACGTCGGACGTGGCATGCCATCATCGCCCTTGGACAGCACGCACGATCGGACGACGTTGGGCGTGGCATGCCATCATCGCCCTTGGACTGCACGTACGGTCGAACGACGTCGGGCGTGGCATGCCATCATCGCCCTTGGACTGCACGCACGGTCGAACGACGTCGGGCGTGGCATTCCATCAATGCCTTTGGACTACTTGACACGGTCGGACGACGTCGGGCGATGCATGCCATCATCGCCTTTGGACTAGGTGACACGGTCGAACGACGTCGGGCGTGCCATGCCATCATCGCCCTTTGGCAGCACACACGGTAAGACAACGTCGGGCGTGGCATGCCATCATCGCCCTTGGGCAGCACACTCGGTCAGACGACGTTGGGTGTGGCATGCCATCATCGCCCTTGGACATCATGGACGATTGGACGACGTCAGGCGTGGCATACCATCATCGCCCTGGGACTGCCCGCACGGTCGAACGACGTCAGGCGTGGCATGCCATCATCTCCCTGGGACTGCCCGCACGGTCGTACGACGTCAGGCGTCGCATGCCATCATCGCCCTTGGGCAGCACACACGGTCGGACGATGTCGTGCGTCGCATGAAATCATGGCCCTTTGACAGCACACACAGTAGGACGACGTTGGGCGTTGCATGCCATCATCGCCCTGGACTGCACGCACGATCGGACGACGTCTGGCGTGGCATGCCATCATCGCCCTTGGACACCACACGGTCGAACGACATGAGGCATGGCATACCATCATGGCCCTTTGACAGCACACGGTCGAACGACGTCGGGCGTTGTATGCAATCATCGCCCTTGGACCACACGCACGGTCGAACGACGTCGGGCGTGGCATGCCATCATGGCCCTTGGGCAGCACACACGGTCATACGACGTCGGGCGTGGCATGCCATCATCGCCCTTGGACTGCACGCACGGTCGAACAACGTCGGACGTGGCATGCCATGATCGCCCTTGGACAGCACGCACGGTTAGACGACGTCGGGCGTGGCATGCCATCATGGACCTTTGACAGCACGCACGATCAGACGACGTTGGGCATGGCATGCCATCATCGCCCTTGGACTTCACGCACGGTCGGACGACATCGATCGTGGCATGCCATCATCACCCTTGGACTGCTCGCACGGTCGAACGACGTTGGGCGTGGCATGCCATCAATGCCTTTGGACTACTTGACACCGTCGGACGATGTCGGGCGATGCATGCCATCATCGCCTTTGGACTAGGTGACACGGTCGAACGACGTCGGGCGTGGCAGGCCATCATCGCCCTTGGGCAGCACATACGGTCAGACAACGTCAGGCGTGGCATGCCATCATCGCCCTTGGGCAGCACACACGGTCATGCGACGTTGGGTGTGGCATGCCATCATCGCCCTTGGACAGCATGCACGATCGGACGACGTCAGGCGTGGCATGCTATCATCGCCCTGGGACTGCCCGCATGGTCGGACGAAGTCAGACGTGGCATGCCAACATCGCCCTGGGACTGCCCGCACGGTTGTACGACATCAGGCTTGGCATGCCATCATCGCCCTTGGGCAGCACACATGGTCGGACGATGTCGGGCGTCGCATGCAATCATGGCCCTTTGACAGCACACACAGTAGGACGACTTCGGGCGTTGCATGCCATCATCGCCCTTGGACTGCACACACGATAGGACAACTTCTGGCGTGGCGTGCCATCATCGCCCTTGGACACCACACGGTCGAACGACATCAAGCGTGGCATACCATCATGGCCATTTGACAGCACACGGTCGAACGACGTCGGGCGTTGTATGCAATCATCGCCCTTGGCAGCACACACGGTCAGACAACGTCAGGCGTGGCATGCCATCATCGCCCTTGGGCAGCACACACGGTCATGCGACGTTGGGTGTGGCATGCCATCATCGCCCTTGGACAGCATGCACGATCGGACGACGTCAGGCGTGGCATGCTATCATCGCCGTGGGACTGCCCGCACGGTCGGACGACGTCAGACGTGGCATGCCAACATCGCCCTGGGACTGCCCGCACGGTCGTACGACGTCAGGCGTGGCATGCCATCATCGCCCTTGGGCAGCACACATGGTCGGACGATGTCGGGCGTCGCATGCAATCATGGCCCTTGGACTGCATGCACGATCGGACAACTTCTGGCGTGGCATGCCATCATCGCCCTTGGACACCACACGGTCGAACGACATCATGCGTGGCATACCATCATGGCCCTTTGACAACACACGGTCGAACGACGTCGGGCGTTGCATGCCATCCTCGCCCTTGGACCACACGCACGGTCGGACGACGTCGGGCGTGGCATGCCATCATGGCCCTTGGGCAGCACACACGGTCTGACGACGTCGGGCATGGCATGCCATCATCGCCCTTGGACAACACGCACAATCGAACAACGTCGGGCGTGGCATGCCATCATCGCCCTTGGTCAGCACGCACGGTCGGACGACGTCGGGCGTGGCATGCCATCAATGCCTTTGGACTACTTGACACAGTAGGACGACGTCGGGCGATGCATGCCATCATCGCCTTTGGACTAGGTGATACGGTCGGACGACGTCGGGCGTGGCATGCCATCATCGCCCTTGGACACCACACGGTCGAACGACATCAGGCGTGGCATACCATCATGGCCCTTTGACAGCACACGGTCGAACGACGTCGGGCGCTGTATGCAATCATCTCCCTTGGACCACATGCACGGTCGGACGACGTCGGGCGTGGCATGCCATCATGGCCCTTGGGCAGCACACATGGTCGGACGACATCGGGCGTGGCATGCCATCATCGCCCTTGGACTGCACGCACGGTCGAACGACGTCGGACGTGGCATGCCATCATCGCCCTTGGACAACACGCACGGTAGGACGACGTCGGGCATGGCATGCTATCATGGCCCTTTGACAGCACGCACGATCAGACGACGTCGGGCGTGGCATGCCATCATTGCCCTTGGACTGCACGCACGGTCGGACGACGTCGGGCGTGTCATGCCATCATCGCCCTTGGACTGCACGCAGGGTCGAACGACGTAGTGCGTGGAATGCCATCAATGCCTTTGGACTACTTGACACGGTCGGACGACGTCGGGCGATGCATGCGATCATCGCCTTTGGACTAGTTGACACGGTCGAACGACGTCGGGCGTGGCATGCCATCATCTCCCTTGGGCAGCACACATGGTCAGACAATGTCAGGCGTGGCATCCCATCATCGCCCTTGGGCAGCACACACGGTCAGACGACGTTGGGTGTGGCATGACATCATCGCCCTTGGACAGCATGCACGATCGGACGACTTCAGGCGTGGCATGCCATTATCGCCCTGGGACTGCCCGCACGGTCGGACGACGTCAGGCGTGGCATGCCATCATCGCCCTGGGACTGCCCGCACGTTCGTACGACGTCAGGCGTGGCATGCCATCATCGCCCTTGGGCAGCACACACGGTCGGACGATGTCGGGCGTCGCGTGCAATCATGGCCCTTTGACAGCACACACATTAGGACGATGTCGGGCGTTGCATGCCATCATCGCCCTTGGACTACACGCACGATCAGACAGCGTCTGATGTGGCATTCCATCATCGCCCTTGGACACCACACGGTCGAACGACATCAGGCGTGGCATACCATCATGGCCCTTTGACAACACACGGTCGAACGACGTCGGGCGTTGCATGCCATCCTCGCCCTTGGACCACACGCACGGTCGGATGACGTCGGGCGTGGCATGCCATCATGGCCCTTGGGCAGCACACACGGTCGGACGACGTCGGGCGTGGCATGCCATCATCGCCCTTGGACTGCACGCATGATCGAACTACGTCGGGCGTGGCATGCCATCATCTCCATTGGGCAGCACACATGGTCAGACAACGTCAGGCGTGGCATCCCATCATCGCCCTTGGGCAGCACACACGGTCAGACGACGTTGGGTGTGGCATGACATCATCGCCCTTGGACAGCATGCACGATCGGACGACATCAGGCGTGGCATGCCATTATCGCCCTGGGACTGCCCGCACGGTCGGACGACGTCAGGCGTGGCATGCCATCATCGCCCTGGGACTGCCCGCACGTTCGTACGATGTCAGGCGTGGCATGCCATCATCGCCCTTGGGCAGCAC
>JAJJBR010002578.1:57571-60071 GCA_022817965.1 Solanum lycopersicoides
GGGCAGCTTACACGGTCGGACGACGTCGGGCGTGGCATGCCATCATCGCCCTTGGACTGCACGCAGGATCGAACGATGTCGGGCGTGGCATGCCATCATCGCCCTTGGTCAGCACGCACGGTCGGACGACGTCGGGCGTGGCATGCCATCAATGCCTTTGGACTACTTGACACAGTAGGATGACGTCGGGCGATGCATGCCATCATCGCCTTTGGACTAGGTGACATGGTCGGACGACGTCGGGCGTGGCATGCCATCATCGCCCTTGGGCAGCTCACACGGTCGGATGACGTCGGGCGTGGCATGCCATCATCGCCCTTGGGCAGCACACACGGTCAAATGACGTTGGGCGTGGCATGCCATCATCGCCCTTGGACAGCACGCATGGTCGGATGACGTCAAGCGTGGCATGCCATCATCGCCCTTGGACTGCACGCACGATCGAACGACGTCTGGTGTGGCATGCCATCATCGCCCTTGGGCACCACACAGTCGGACGGCATCGGGCGTGGCATGCCATCATGGACCTTTGACAGCACACACGGTCGGACACGTCGGGCGTTGCATGTCATCATCGCCTTGGATTGCACGCACGGTCCGACGACGTCGGGCGTGGCATGCCATCATGGGGCTTGGACAGCACACACGGTCAAACAACGTCAGGCGTGGCATGCCATCATCGCCGTTGGCAGCACACACGGTCAGGCGACGTTGGGTGTGGCATGCCATCATCGCCCTTGGACAGCATGCACGATCGGACGACGTCAGGCGTGGCATGCCATCATCGCCCTAGGACTGCCCGCACGGTCGGACGACGTCAGGCGTGGCATGCCAACATCGCCCTAGGACTGCCCGCACGGTCGTACGACGTCAGGCGTGGCATGCCATCATCGCCCTTGGGCAGCACACATGGTCGGACGATGTCGGGCGTCGCATGCAATCATGGCCCTTTGACAGCACACACAGTAGGACGACTTCGGGCGTTGCATGCCATCATCGCCCTTGGACTGCACGCACGATCGGACAACGTCTGGCGTGGCATGCCATCATCGCCCTTGGACACCACACGATCGAACGACATCAGGCGTGGCATACCATCATGGCCCTTTGACAACACACGGTCAAACGACGTCGGGCGTTGCATGCCATCCTCGCCCTTGGACCACACGCACGGTCGGACGACGTAGGGCGTTGCATGCCATCATGGCCCTTGGGCAGCACACACGGTCGGACGACGTCGGGCGTGGCATGCCATCATCGCCCTTGGACTGCACGCACGATTGAACGACGTCGGGCGTGGCATGCCATCATCGCCCTTGGTCAGCACGCACGGTCGGACGACGTCGGGTGTGGCATGCCATCAATGCCTTTGGACTACTTGACACAGTAGGACGACGTCGAGCGATGCATGCCATCATCGCCTTTTGACTAGGTGACATGGTCGGACGACGTCGGGCGTGGCATGCCATCATCGCCCTTGGGCAGCACACACGGTCACGACGTCGGGCGTGGCATGCCATCATCGCCTTGGGCAGCACACACGGTCAAACGACGTTGGGCGTGGCATGCCATCATCTCTTGGACAGCACGCACGGTCGGACGACGACAAGCGTGGCATGCCATCATCGCCTTGGACTGCACGCACGATCGAACGACGTCTGGCGTGGCATGCCATCATCGCCCTTGGGCACCACACAGTCGGACGGCATCGGGCGTGGCATGCCATCATGGACCTTTGACACACACGGTCGGACAACGTCGGGCGTTGCATGCCATCATCGTCCTTGGACTGCACGCACGGTCGACGACGTCGGGCGTGGCATGCCATCATGGGGAATGGACAGCACACACGGTTGGACGACGTCGGGCGTGGAATGCCATCATGGCCCTTTGACAGCACACATGGTCGGACGACGTCGGCGTGGAATGCCATCATCGCCCTTGGACTGCACGCACGGTCGAACGACGTCGGGCGTGGCATGCCATCATCGCCTTTGGACTAGTTGACACGATCGAACGACGTCGGCGTGGCATGCCATCATCGCCTTTGGACTAGTTGACACAGTCGGACGACGTCGGGCTGGCATGCCATCATTGTCTTTGGACTAGTTGACACGGTTGGACGACGTCGGGCGTGGAATGCCATCATAGCCTTCGACATCACACATGGTCGGACGACGTCGGGCGTGGCATGCCATCATAGCCCTTCGACATCACACATGGTCGGACGACGTCGGGCGTGGCATGTTATCAGCGCCCTTGGACAACACACACGGTCGGCCATTGTCGGGCGTGTCATGCCATCATAGCCCTTGTACATCACACACGGTCGGCCGTCATCGGACGTGCCTGCACACGACGGTCGGCCATGGCTTGCCCGCATCGGTCGTGGCTTGCGCGACATTGTTCGAGCTCTAGTCGAAACATGTGGATGTTCCTGTCGTACATAAATCAAAGGAGTTTGAAACAACCTTCATGCATAACAAACATATTCATCTAC
>JAJJBR010002578.1:65071-92320 GCA_022817965.1 Solanum lycopersicoides
GCCCTTGGACTTCACGCACGGTCGGACGACGTCGAGCGTGGCATGCCATCATCACCCTTGGACTGCACGCACGGTCGAACGATGTTGGGCGTGGCATGCCATCAATGCCTTTGGACTACTTGACACCGTCGGACGATGTCGGGCGATGCATGCCATCATCGCCTTTGGACTAGGTGACACGGTCGAACGACGTCGGGCGTGGCATGCCATCATCGCCCTTGGGCAGCACACACGGTCAGACAACGTCAGGCGTGGCATGCCATCATCGCCCTTGGGAAGCACACACGGTTAGACGACGTTGGGTGTGGCATGCCATCATCGCCCTTGGACAGCATGCACGATCGGACGACGTCAGGCGTGGCATGCTATCATCGCACTGGGACTGCCCGCACGGTCGGACGACGTCAGAGGTGGCATGCCAACATCGCCCTGGGACTGCCCGCACGGTCGTACGACGTCAGGCGTGGCATGCCATCATCGCCCTTGGGCAGCACACATGGTCGGACGATGTCGGGCGTCGCATGCAATCATGGCCCTTTGACAGCACACACAGTAGGACGACTTCGGGCGTTGCATGCCATCATCGCCCTTGGACTGCACGCACGATCGGACGGCGTCTGGCGTGGCATGCCATCATCTCCCTTGAACACCACAGGTCGAACGACATCATGCGTGGCATACCATCATGGACCTTTCACAGCACACGGTCGAACAACGTCGGGCGTTGTATGCCATCATCGCCCTTGGACCACACGCACGGTCGGACGACGTCGGGCGTGGTATGACATCATGGCCCTTGGGCAGCACACACGGTCGGACGACGTCGGCATGGCATGCCATCATCACCCTTGGACTGCACGCACGGTCGAACGACGTCGGGCGTGGCATGCCATCATCGCCCTTGGGCAGCACACACGGTCGGATGACATCGGACGTGGCATGCCATCATCGCCCTTGGACAGCACGCACGGTTGGACAACGTCGGGCGTGGCATGTCATCATGGCCCTTTGACAGAATACACGGTCGTACAACGTTGGGCGTGGCATGCCATCATCGCCTTTGGACTGCACGCACGGTCGGACGACTTCGGGCGTGGCATGCCATCATCGCCCTTGGACTACACGCACGATCGGACGGCGTCTGGCGTGGCATGCCATCATCGCCCTTGAACACCACACGGTCGAACGACATCAGGCGTGGCATTCCATCATGGACCTTTCACAGCACACGGTCGAATAACGTCGGGCGTTGTATGCCATCATCGCCCTTGGACCACACGCACGGTCGGACGACGTCGGGCGTGGCATGACATCATGGCCCTTGGGCAGCACACACGGTCAGACGACGTCGGCATGGCATGCCATCATCGCCCTTGGACTGCACGCACGGTCGAACGACGTCGGGCGTGGCATGCCATCATCGCCCTTGGACAGCACGCACGGTCGAACGACGTCGGCATGGCATGCCATCATCGCCCTTGGGCAGCACACACGGTCAGACTACGTCGGGCGTGGCATGCCATTATCGCCCTTGGGCAGCACACACGGTCGGACGACGTCGGACGTGGCATGCCATCATCGCCCTTGGACAGCACGCACGGTTGGACGACGTCGGGCGTGGCATGTCATCATGGCCCTTTGACAGCACACACGGTCGTACGACGTTGGGCGTGGCATGCCATCATCACCCTAGGGCGTGGCATGCCATCATCGCCTTTGGACTGCACGCACGGTCGGACGACGTCGGGCGTGGCATGCCATCATCGCCCTTGGACTACACGCACGGTCGAACGACGTTGGGCGTGGCATGCCATCAATGCCTTTGGACTACTTGACACGGTCAGACGACGTCAGGCGATGCATGCCATCATCGCCTTTGGACTAGGTGACATGGTCAAACGACGTCGGGCGTGGCATGCCATCATCGCCCTTGGGCAGCACACACGGTCAGACAACGTCGGGCGTGGCATGCCATCATCGCCCTTGGGCAGCACACACGGTCAGACGATATTGGGTGTGGCATGCCATCATCGCCCTTGGACAGCATGCACGATCGGACGACGTCAGGCGTGGCATGCCATCATCGCCCTGGGACTGCCCGCACGGTCGGACGATGTCCGACGTGGCATGCCATCATCACCCTAGGGCAGCATACACGGTCGGACGATGTCGGGCGTCGCATGCAATCATGGCCCTTTGACAGCACACACAGTAGGAAGATGTCGGGCGTTGCATGCCATCATCGCCCTTGGACTGCACGCACGATCTCATGGCGTCTGGCGTGGCATGCCATCATCGCCCTTGAACACCACACGTTCGAACGACATCAGGCGTGGCATACCATCATGGACCTTTCACAGCACACGGTTGAATAACGTCGGGCGTTGTATGCCATCATCGCCCTTCGACCACACGCACGGTCGGACGACGTCGGGCGTGGCATGACATCAGGGCCCTTGGGCAGCACACACGGTCATACGACGTCGGGCGTGGCATGCCATTATCGCCCTTGGACTGCACGCACGGTCGAACGACGTCGGACGTGGCATGCCATCATCCCCCTTGGACTGCACGCACGATCGAACGACGTCAGGCGTGGCATGCCATCATCGCCCTTGGGCACCACACAGTCGGACGGTATCGGGCGTGGCATGCCATCATCGCCCTTGGACTGCACGCACGGTCAGACGACGTCGGGCGTGGCATGCCATCATCGCCCTTGGACTGCACGCACGGTCGAACGACGTTGGGCGTGGCATGCCATCAATGCCTTTTGACTACTTGACACGGTCTGACGACGTCGGGCGATGCATGCCATCATCGCCTTTGGACTAGGTGACACGGTCGAACGACGTCGGGCGTGGCATGCCATCATCGCCCTTGGGCAGCAAACACGGTCAGACAATGTCAGGCGTGGCATGCCATCATCTCCCTTGGGCAGCACACACGGTCAGACGACGTTGGTGTGGCATGCCATCATCGCCCTTGGACAGCATGCACGATCGGACGACGTCAGGCGTGGCATGCCATCATCGCCCTGGGGACTGCCCGCACGGTCGGACGACGTCAGGCGTGGCATGCCAACATCGCCCTGGGAATGCCCGCACGGTCGTACGACGTCAGGCGTGGCATGCCATCATCGCCCTTGGGCAGCACACATGGTCGGACGATGTCTGGCGTCGCATGCAATCATGGCCCTTTGACAGCACACACAGTAGGACGACTTCGGGCGTTGCATGCCATCATCACCCTTGGACTGCACGCACGATCGGACAACGTCTGGCGTGGCATGACATCATCCCCCTTGGACACCACACTGTCGAACGACATCAGGCGTGGCATACCATCATGGCCCTTTGACAACACACGGTCGAACGACGTCGGGCGTTGCATGCCATCCTCGCCCTTGGACCACATGCACGGTCGGACGACGTCGGGCGTGGCATGCCATCATGGCCCTTGGGCAGCACACAGTCGGACGACATCATGCGTGGCATACCATCATGGCCCTTTGACAACACACGGTCGAACGACGTCGGGCGTTGCATGCCATCCTCGCCCTTGGACCACACGCACGGTCGGACGACGTCGGGCGTGGCATGCCATCATGGCCCTTGGGCAGCACACACGGTCAGACGACGTCGGGCATGGCATGCCATCATCGCCCTTGGACAGCACGCACGATCGAACGACGTCGGGCGTGGCATGCCATCATCGCCCTTGGTAAGAACGCACGGTCGGACGACGTCGGGCGTGGCATGCCATCAATGCCTTTGGACTACTTGACACAGTAGGACGACGTCGGGCGATGCATGCCATCATCGCCTTTGGACTAGGTGACATGGTCGGACGACGTCGGGCGTGGCATGCCATCATCGCCCTTGGGCAGCACACACGGTCGGACGACGTCGGGCGTGGCATGCCATCATCGCCCTTGGGCAGGACACACGGTCAAACGACGTTGGGCGTGGCATGCCATCATCTCCCTTGGACAGCACGCACGGTCGGATGACGTAAAGCGTGGCATGCCATCATCGCCCTTGGACAGCACGCACGGTCGGACGACGTCAAGAGTGGCATGCCATCAGCGCCCTTGGACTGCACGCACGATCGAACGACGTCTGGCGTGGCATGCCATCATCGCCCTTGGACACCACACAGTCGGACGACATCGGGCGTGGCATGCCATCATGGACCTTTGACAGCACACACCGTCGGACAACGTCGGGCGTTGCATGCCATCATCGTCCTTGGACTGCACGCACGGTCGAATGACGTCGGACGTGGCATGCCATCATCGCCCTTGGACAGCACGCACGGTTGGACGACATCGGGCGTGGCATGCCATCATGGCCCTTTGACAGCACGCACGATCGGACGACGTTGGGCGTGGCATGCCATCATCGCCCTTGGACTGCACGTACGGTCGAACGACGTCGGCGTGGCATGCCATCATCGCCCTTGGACTGCACGCACGGTCGAACGACGTCGGGCGTGGCATGCCATCAATGCCTTTGGACTACTTGACACGGTCGGACGACGTCGGCGATGCATGCCATCATCGCCTTTGGGCAGCACACACGGTAAGACAACGTCAGGCGTGGCATGCCATCATCGCCCTTGGGCAGCACACTCGGTTAGACGACGTTGGGTGTGGCATGCCATCATCACCCTTGGATATCATGCACGATCGGACGACGTCAGGCGTGCCATGCCATCATCGCCCTGGGACTGCCCGCACGGTCGGACGACGTCAGGCATGGCATGGCATCATCTCCCTTGGACTGCACGCACGGTCGGACGAGGTCGGGCGTGGCATGCCATCATCGCCCTTGGACTGCAAGCACGGTCGAACGATGTCGAGCGTGGCCTGCCATCAATGCCTTTGGACTACTTGACACGGTCGGACGACGTCGGGCGATGCATGCCATCATTGCCTTTGGACTAGGTGACACGGTCGAACGACGTCGCGCGTGGCATGCCATCATCGCCCTTGGGCAGCACACACGGTTAGACAACATCAGGCGTGGCATGCCATCATCGCCCTTGGGCAGCACACACGGTCAGCCGATGTTGGGTGTGGCACGCCATCATCGCCCTTGGACAGCATGCACGATCGGATGACGTCAGGCGTGGCATGCCATCATCGCCCTGGGACTGCCCGCACGGTCGGAAGACGTCAGGCGTGGCATGCCAACATCGCCCTGGGACTGCCCGCACGGTCGTACGACGTCAGGCGTGGCATGCCTCATCGCCATTGGGCAGCACACATGGTCGGACGATGTCGGGCGTCGCATGCAATCATGGCCCTTGGACTGCACGCACAATCGGAAAACGTCTGGCGTGGCATGCCATCATCGCCCTTGGACACCACACGATCGAACGACATCAGGCGTGGCATACCATCATCGCCCTTGGACACACGCAAGGTCGGACGACGTCGGGCGTGGCATGCCATCATGGCCCTTGGGCAGCACACACGGTCGGACAACGTCGGGCGTGGCATGCCATCATCGCCCTTGGACTGCACGCACGATCGAACGACGTCGGGCGTGCCATGCCATCATCGCCCTTGGGCAGCACACACGGTCGGACGATGTCGGACGTGGTAGTCCATCATCGCCCTTGGACAACACGCACGATCGAACGTCGTCGGGCGTGGCATGCCATCATGGCCCTCTGACAGCACACACGTCGGACGACGTCGGGCGTGGCATGCCATCATCGCCCCTTGACTGCACGCACGGTCGAACGACGTCGGGCGTGGCATGCCATCATCGCCCTTGAACAGCACGCACGGTCGGACAACGTCGGCAGTACATGCCATCATCGCCCATGGACAGCACTCACGTTCGGACGACGTCGGGCGTGGCATGCCATCATCGCCCTTGGACAGCACGCACGATCAGACGACGTCAAGCGTGGCATGCCATCATGGCCCTTTGACAGCACACACGATCGGACAAAGTCGGGTGTGGCATGACATCATCGCCCTTGGACTACACTGATGGTCGAACGACGTCGGGCGTGGCATGCCATCATCGCCCTTGGCAGCACACACGGTCGGACTACGTCGGGCGTGGCATGCCATTATCTCCCTTGGAAGCACACACGGTCGGACGACGTCGAACGTGGAATGCCATCATCGCCCTTGGACAGCACGCACGGTTGGACGACGTCGGCGTGGCATGTCATCATGGCCCTTTGACACACAACACGGTCGTACGACGTTGGGCGTGGCATGCCATCATCGCCTTTGGACTGCACGCACGGTCGGACGACGTGGGCGTGGCATGCCATCATCGCCCTTGGACTACACGCACGGTCGAACGACGTCGAGCGTGGCATGCCATCAATGCCTTTGGACTACTTGACACGGTCAGACGACGTCAGGCAATGCATGCCATCATCGCCTTTGGACTAGGTGACATGGTCAAACGACGTCAGGCGTGGCATGCCATCATCGCCCTTGGGCAGCACACACGGTCAGACAACGTCGGGCGTGGGCATGCCATCATCGCCCTTGGGCAGCACACACGGTCAGACGACGTTGGGTTGGGCATGCCATCATCGCCCTTGACAGCATGCACGATCGGACGACGTCAGGCGTGGCATGCCATCATCGCCCTGGGACTGCCCGCACGGTTGGACGATGTCCGACGTGGCATGCCATCATCACCTAGGGCAGCACACACGGTCGGACGATGTCGGGCGTCGCATGCATCATGGCCCTTGGGCAGCACACACGGTCATACGACGTCGGGCGTGCATGCCATCATCGCCCTTGGACTGCACGCACGATCGAACGACGTCGGCGTGCCATGCCATTCGCCTTGGCAGCACACACGGTCGACGATGTCGGACGTGGTAGTCATCATCGCCCTTGGACAACACGCACGATCGAACGTCGTCGGCGTGGCATGCCATCATGGCCCTCTGACAGCACACACGGTCGGACGACGTCGGGCGTGGCATGCCATCATCGCCCCTTGACTGCACGCACGGTCGAACGACGTCGGGCGTGGCATGCCATCATCGCCCTTGAACAGCACGCACGGTCGGACAACGTCGGGCAGTACATGCCATCATCGCCCATGGACAGCACTCACGTTCGGACGACGTCGGGCGTGGCATGCCATCATCGCCCTTGGACAGCACGCACGATCAGACGACGTCAAGCGTGGCATGCCATCATGGCCCTTTGACAGCACACACGATCGGACAAAGTCGGGTGTGGCATGACATCATCGCCCTTGGACTACACTGATGGTCGAACGACGTCGGGCGTGGCATGCCATCATCGCCCTTGGGCAGCACACACGGTCGGACTACGTCGGGCGTGGCATGCCATTATCTCCCTTGGGAAGCACACACGGTCGACGACGTCGAACGTGGAATGCCATCATCGCCCTTGGACAGCACGCACGGTTGGACGACGTCGGGCGTGGCATGTCATCATGGCCCTTTGACAGCACACACGGTCGTACGACGTTGGGCGTGGCATGCCATCATCGCCTTTGGACTGCACGCACGGTCGGACGACGTCGGGCGTGGCATGCCATCATCGCCCTTGGACTACACGCACGGTCGAACGACGTCGGGCGTGGCATGCCATCAATGCCTTTGGACTACTTGACACGGTCAGACGACGTCAGCAATGCATGCCATCATCGCCTTTGGACTAGGTGACATGGTCAAACGACGTCAGGCGTGGCATGCCATCATCGCCCTTGGGCAGCACACACGGTCAGACAACGTCGGGCGTGGCATGCCATCATCGCCCTTGGGCAGCACACACGGTCAGACGACGTTGGGTGTGGCATGCCATCATCGCCCTTGACAGCATGCACGATCGGACGACGTCAGGCGTGGCATGCCATCATCGCCCTGGGACTGCCCGCACGGTTGGACGATGTCCGACGTGGCATGCCATCATCACCCTAGGGCAGCACACACGGTCGGACGATGTCGGGCGTCGCATGCAATCATGGCCCTTTGACAGCACACACAGTAGGACGACGTCGGGCGTTGCATGCCATCATCGCCCTTGGACTGCACGCACGATCGAACGACGTCGGCGTGGCCATGCCATCATCGCCCTTGGCAGCACACACGGTCGACGATGTCGGACGTGTAGTCCATCATCGCCCTTGGACAACACGCACGATCGAACGTCGTCGGGCGTGGCATGCCATCATGGCCCTTGACAGCACACACGGTCGGACGACGTCGGGCGTGGCATGCCATCATCGCCCTTGACTGCACGCACGGTCGAACGACGTCGGGCGTGGCATGCCATCATCGCCCTTGAACAGCACGACGGCGACAACGTCGGGCAGTACATGCCATCATGCCATGGACAGCACTCACGTACGGACGACGTCGGGCGTGGCATGCCATCATCGCCCTTGACAGCACGCACGATCAGACGACGTCAACGTGGCATGCCATCATGGCCCTTTGACAGCACACACGATCGGACAAAGTCGGAGTGTGGCATGACATCATCGCCCTTGGACTACACTGATGGTCGAACGACGTCGGCGTGGCATGCCATCATCGCCCTTGGCAGCACCACACGGTCGGACTACGTCGGGCGTGGCATGCCATTATCTCCCTTGGGAAGCACACACGGTCGGACGTCGTGGAATGCCATCATCGCCCTTGGACAGCACGCACGGTTGGACGACGTCGGGCGTGGCATGTCATCATGGCCCTTTGACAGCACACACGGTCGTACGACGTCGTGGCATGCCATCATCGCCTTTGTACTGCACGCACGGTCGGACGACGTCGGGCGTGGCATGCCATCATCGCCCTTGGACTACACGCACGGTCGAACGACGTCGGGCGTGGCATGCCATCAATGCCTTTGGACTACTTGACACGGTCAGACGACGTCAGGCAATGCATGCCATCATCGCCTTTGGACTAGGTGACATGGTCAAACGACGTCGGGCGTGGCATGCCATCATCGCCCTTGGGCAGCACACACGGTCAGACAACGTCGGGCGTGGCATGCCATCATCGCCCTTGGGCAGTACACACGGTCAGACGACGTTGGGTGTGGCATGCCATCATCGCCCTTGGACAGCATGCACGATCGGACGACGTCAGGCGTGGCATGCCATCATCGCCCTGGGACTGCCCGCACGGTTGGACGATGTCCGACGTGGCATGCCATCATCACCCTAGGGCAGCACACACGGTCGGACGATGTCGGGCGTCGCATGCAATCATGGCCCTTTGACAGCACACACAGTAGGACGACGTCGGGCGTTGCATGCCATCATCGCCCTTGGACTGCACGCACGATCGGACGGCGTCTGGCGTGGCATACCATCATGGACCTTTCACAGCACACGGTCGAACAACGTCGGGTTGTATGCCATCATCGCCCTTGGACCACACGCACGGTCGGACGACGTCGGGCGTGTATGACATCATGGCCCTTGGGCAGCACACACGGTCGGACGACGTCGGCATGGCATGCCATCATCGCCCTTGGATTGCACGCACGGTCGAACGACGTCGGGCGTGGCATGCCATCATCGCACTTGGGCAGCACACACGATCGGATGACATCGGACGTGGCATGCCATCATCGCCCTTGGACAGGACACACGGTTGGACGACGTCGGGCGTGGCATGTCATCATGGCCCTTTGACAGAACACACGGTCGTACAACGTTGGGCGTTGCATGCCATCATCGCCTTTGGATTGCACGCACGGTCGGACGACGTCGAGCGTGGCATGCCATCATCGCCCTCGGACTACACGCACGATCGGACGGCGTCTGGCGTGGCATGCCATCATCGCCCTTGAACACCACACGGTCGAACGACATCAGGCGTGGCATACCATCATGGACCTTTCACAGCACACGTCGGGCGTTGTATGCCATCATCGCCCTTGGACCACACGCACGGTCGGACGACATCGGGCGTGGCATGACATCATGGCCCTTGGGTAGCACACACGGTCAGACGACGTCGACATGGCATGCCATCATCGCCCTTGGACTGCACACACGGTCGAACGACGTCGGGCGTGGCATGCCATCATCGCCCTTGGACAGCACGCACGGTCGAACGACGTCGGCATGGCATACCATCATCGCCCTTGGGCAGCACACACGGTCGGACTACGTCGGGCGTGGCATGCCATTATCGCCCTTGGGCAGCACACACGGTCGGACGACGTCGGACGTGTCATGCCATCATCGCCCTTGGACAGCACGCACGGTTGGACGACGTCGGGCGTGGCATGTCATCATGGCCCTTTGACAGCACACACGGTCGTACGACGTTGGGCGTGGAATGCCATCATCGCCTTTGGACTGCACGCACGGTCGGACGACGTCGGCCGTGGCATGCCATCATCGCCCTTGGACTACACGCACGGTCGAACGACGTTGGGCGTGGCATGCCATCAATGCCTTTGGACTACTTGACACGGTCAGACGACGTCAGGCGATGCATGCCATCATCGCCTTTGGACTAGGTGACATGGTCAAACGACGTCGGGCGTGGCATGCCATCATCGTCGTTGGGCAGCACACACGGTCAGACAACGTCGGGCGTGGCATGCCATCATCGCCCTTGGGCAGCACACACGGTCAGACGACGTTGGGTGTGGCATGCCATCATCGCCCTTGGACAGCATGCACGATCGGACGACGTCAGGCGTGGCATGCCATCATTGCCCTGGGACTGCCCGCACGGTCGGACGATGTTCGACGTGGCATGCCATCATCACCCTAGGGCAGCACACACGGTCGGACGATGTCGGGCGTCGCATGCAATCATGGCCCTTTGACAGCACACACAGTAGGACGACGTCGGGCGTTGCATGCCATCATCGCCCTTGGACTGCACGCACGATCTCATGGCGTCTGGCGTGGCATGCCATCATCGCCCTTGAACACCACACGGTCGAACGACATCAGGCGTGGCATACCATCATGGACCTTTCACAGCACACGGTCGAATAACGTCGGGCGTTGTATGCATCATCGCCCTTGGACCACACGCACGGTCGGACGACGTCGGGCGTGGCATGACATCATGGCCCTTGGGCAGCACACACGGTCATACGACGTCGGGCGTGGCATGCCATTATCGCCCTTGGACTGCACGCACGGTCGAACGACGTCGGACGTGGCATGCCATCATCGCCCTTGGACTGCACGCACGATCGAACGACGTCAGGCGTGGCATGCCATCATGGCCCTTGGGCACCGCACAGTCGGACGGCATCGGGCGTGGCATGCCATCATCGCCCTTGGACTGCACGCACGGTCGGACGACGTCGGGCGTGGCAGGCCATCATCGCCCTTGGACTGCACGCACGGTCGAACGACGTTGGGCGTGGCATGCCATCAATGCCTTTTGACTACTTGACACGGTCTGACGACGTCGGGCGATGCATGCCATCATCGCCTTTGGACTAGGTGACACGGTCGAACGACGTCGGGCGTGGCATGCCATCATCGCCCTTGGGCAGCACACACGGTCAGACAACGTCAGGCGTGGCATGCCATCATCGCCCTTGGGCAGCACACACGGTCAGACGACGTTGGGTGTGGCATGCCATCATCGCCCTTGGACAGCATGCACGATCGGACGACGTCAGGCGTGGCATACCATCATCGCCCTGGGACTGCCCGCACGATCGGACGACGTCAGGCGTGGCATGCCAACATCGCCCTGGGACTGCCCGCACGGTCGTACGACGTCAGGCGTGGCATGCCATCATCGCCCTTGGGCAGCACACATGGTCGGACGATGTCGGGCGTCGCATGCAATCATGGCCCTTTGACAGCACACACAGTAGGACGACTTCGGGCGTTGCATGCCATCATCACCCTTGGACTGCACGCACGATCAGACAACGTCTGGCGTGGCATGCCATCATCCCCCTTGGACACCACACTGTCGAACTACATCAGGCGTGGCATACCATCATGGCCCTTTGACAACACACGGTCGAACGACGTCGGGCTTTGCATGCCATCCTCGCCTTTGGACCACACGCACGGTCGAACGACGTCGGGCGTGGCATGGCATCATGGCCCTTGGGCAGCACAAACGGTCTGACGACGTCGGGCGTGGCATGCCATCATCGCCCTTGAACTGCACGCACGGTCGGACAACGTCGGGTGTGGCATGCCATCAATGCCTTTGGACTACTTGACACAGTAGGACGACGTCGGGCGATGCATGCCATCAATGCCTTTGGGCTTAGTAGGCGTGCTGCATGGGCGCTTGATGGCATGCATGGCTTGTTCGTGCCACACACGGTCGGACGACGTCGGCATGGCATGCCATCATCGCCCTTGGACTGCACGCACGGTCGAACGACGTCGGGCGTGGCATGCCATCATCGCACTTGGGCAGCACACACGATCGGATGACATCGGACGTGGCATGCCATCATCGCCCTTGGACAGCACGCACGGTTGGACGACGTCGGGCGTGGCATGTCATCATGGCCCTTTGACAGAACACACGGTCGTACAACATTGGGCATTGCATGCCATCATCGCCTTTGGACTGCACGCACGGTCGGACGACGTCGAGCGTGGCATGCCATCATCGCCCTTGGACTACACGCACGATCGGACGGCGTCTGGCGTGGCATGCCATCATCGCCCTTGAACACCACACGGTCGAACGACATCAGGCGTGGCATACCATCATGGACCTTTCACAGCACACGTCGGGCGTTGTATGCCATCATCGCCCTTGGACCACACGCACGGTCGGACGACATCGGGCGTGGCATGACATCATGGCCCTTGGGTAGCACACACGGTCAGACGACGTCGACATGGCATGCCATCATCGCCCTTGGACTGCACACACGGTCGAACGACGTCGGACGTGGCATGCCATCATCGCCCTTGGACAGCACGCACGGTCGAACGACGTCGGCATGGCATACCATCATCGCCCTTGGGCAGCACACACGGTCGGACTACGTCGGGCGTGGCATGCCATTATCGCCCTTGGGCAGCACACACGGTCGACGACGTCGGACGTGTCATGCCATCATCGCCCTTGGACAGCACGCACGGTTGGACGACGTCGGGCGTGGCATGTCATCATGGCCCTTTGACAGCACACACGGTCGTACGACGTTGGGCGTGGAATGCCATCATCGCCTTTGGACTGCACGCACGGTCGGACGACGTCGGGCGTGGCATGCCATCATCGCCCTTGGACTACACGCACGGTCGAACGACGTTGGGCGTGGCATGCCATCAATGCCTTTGGACTACTTGACACGGTCAGACGACGTCAGGCGATGCATGCCATCATCGCCTTTGGACTAGGTGACATGGTCAAACGACGTCGGGCGTGGCATGCCATCATCGCCTTTGGACTGCACGCACGGTCGGACGACGTCGGGCGTGGCATGCCATCAATGCCTTTGGACTACTTGACACGGTCGGACGACGTCGGGCGATGCATGCCATCATTGCCTTTGGACTAGGTGAAACAGTCGAACAATGTTGGGCATGGCATGGCATCATCGCCCTTGGGCAGCACACACGGTCAGACAACGTCGGGCGTGGCATGCCATCATCGCCCTTGGGCAGCACACACGGTCAGACGACGTTGGGTGTGGCATGCCATCATCGCCCTTGGACAGCATGCACGATCGGACGACGTCAGGCGTGGCATGCCATCATTGCCCTGGGACTGCCCGCACGGTCGGACGATGTTCGACGTGGCATGCCATCATCACCCTAGGGCAGCATACACGGTCGGACGATGTCGGGCGTCGCATGCAATCATGGCCCTTTGACAGCACACACAGTAGGACGACATCGGGCGTTGCATGCCATCATCGCCCTTGGACTGCACGCACGATCTCATGGTGTCTGGCGTGGCATGCCATCATCGCCCTTGAACACCACACGGTCGAACGACATCAGGCGTGGCATACCATCATGGACCTTTCACAGCACACGGTCGAATAACGTCGGGCGTTGTATGCCATCATCGCCCTTGGTCCACACGCACGGTCGGACGACGTCGGGCGTGGCATGACATCATGGCCCTTGGGCAGCACACACGGTCATACGACGTCGGGCGTGGCATGCCATTATCGCCCTTGGACTGCACGCACGGTCGAACGACGTCGGACGTGGCATGCCATCATCGCCCTTGGACTGCACGCACGATCGAACGACGTCAGGCGTGGCATGCCATCATGGCCCTTGGGCACCGCACAGTCGGACGGCATCGGGCGTGGCATGCCATCATCGCCCTTGGACTGCACGCACGGTCGGACGACGTCGGGCGTGGCATGCCATCATCGCCCTTGGACTGCACGCACGATCGAACGACGTTGGGCGTGGCATGCCATCAATGCCTTTTGACTACTTGACACGGTCTGACGACGTCGGGCGATGCATGCCATCATCGCCTTTGGACTAGGTGACACGGTCGAACGACGTCGGGCGTGGCATGCCATCATCGCCCTTGGGCAGCACACACGGTCAGACAACGTCAGGCGTGGCATGCCATCATCGCCCTTGGGCAGCACACACGGTCAGACGACGTTGGGTGTGGCATGCCATCATCGCCCTTGGACAGCATGCACGATCGGACGACGTCAGGCGTGGCATACCATCATCGCCCTGGGACTGCCCGCACGGTCGGACGACGTCAGGCGTGGCATGCCAACATCGCCCTGGGACTGCCCGCACGGTCGTACGACGTCAGGCGTGGCATGCCATCATCGCCCTTGGGCAGCACACGCACGGTCGGACGATGTCGGGCGTCGCATGCAATCATGGCCCTTTGACAGCACACACGGTCATACGACATCGGGCGTGGCATGCCATCATCGCCCTTGGATAGCACGCACAGTCGAACGACGTCTGGCGTAGCATGTCATTATCGCCCTTGGGCAGCACACACGATCGGACGACATCGAGCGTAACATGTCGTCATCGCCTTTGGACTAGGTGACACGATTGGACGACGTCGGGCATGGCATGCCATCATCTCCATTGGGCAGCACACACGGTAGGACGACGTCGGTCATGGCATTCCATCATCGCCCTTGGACAGCACGCACGGTCGGACGACGTCGGGTGTGGCATTCCATCATCGCCCTTGGACTGCACGCACGGTCGAACGACGTCGGGCGTGCCATGCTATCATCGCCCTTGGGCAGCACACACGGTCGGACGTGGTAGTCCATCATCGCCCTTGGACAGCATGCACGGTCGAACGTCGTCGGGCGTGGCATGCCATCATGGCCCTCTAACAGCAAACACGGTCGGACGACGTAGGGCGTGGCATGCCATCATCGCCCCTTGACTGCACGCACGGTCAAACAACGTCGGGAGTGGCATGCCATCATCGCCCTTGAACAGCACGCACGGTCGGACGACGTCGGGAAGTTCATGCCATCATCGCCCTTAGGCAGCACACACGGTCGGACGACGTCGGACGTGGCATGCCATCATTGCCCTTGGACAGCACGCACAGTTGGACGACGTCGGGCGTGGCATGTCATCATGGCCCTTTGACAGCACGCACGATCGGACTACGTCGGGCGTGGCATGCCATCATCGCCTTTGGACTGCACGCACGGTCGGACGACGTCGGGCGTGGCATGCCATCAATGCCTTTGGACTACTTGACACGGTCGGACGACGTCGGGCGATGCATGCCATCATTGCCTTTGGACTAGGTGAAACAGTCGAACAATGTTGGGCATGGCATGGCATCATCGCCCTTGGGCAGCACACACGGTCAGACAACGTCGGGCGTGGCATGCCATCATCGCCCTTGGGCAGCACACACGGTCAGACGACGTTGGGTGTGGCATGCCATCATCGCCCTTGGACAGCATGCACGATCGGACGACATCAGGCGTGGCATGCCATCATCGCCCTGGTACTGCCTGCACGGTCGAAGGACGTCAGGCGTGGCATGCCATCATCGCCCTAAGGCAGCACACACGGTCGGACGATGTCGGGCGTCCCATAGAATAATGGCCTTTTACAGCACACACAGTAGGACGACGTCAGGCGTTGCATGCCATCATCGCCCTTGGACACCACACGGTCGAACGACATCAGACGTGGCATACTATCATGGCCCTTTGACAGCACACAGTCGAACGACGTCGGGCATTGTATGCCATCATCGCACTTGGACCACACGCACGGTCGGACGACGTCGGGCGTGGCATGCCATCATGGCCCTTGGGCAGCACACACGATCGGACGACGTCGGGCGTGGCATGCCATTATTGCCCTTAGACAGCACATACGGTTGGACGACGTCGGATGTGGCATGCCATCATCGCCCTTGGACAGCACGAACGGTTGGACGACGTCGGGCGTGGCATGTCATCATGGCCCTTTGACAGCACGCACGGTCGGACGATCTCGGGCGTGGCATGCCATCATCGCCTTTGGACTGCACGCACGGTCGGACGACGTCGGGCGTGGCATGCCATCATCGCCCTTGGATTGCACGCACGCTCAAACGACGTCGGGCGTGGCATGCCATCAATGCCTTTGGACTACTTGACACGGTCGGACGACGTCGGGCGATGCATTCCATCATCGCCTTTGGACTAGGTGACACGGTCAAACGATGTCGGGCGTGGCATGCCATCATCGCCCTTGGGCAGCACACACGGTCAGACAACGTCAGGCGTGGCTTGCCATCATCGCCCTTGGGCAGCACACACGGTCAGACGACGTTGGGTGTGGCATGCCATCATCGCCCTTGGACAGCATGCACGATCGGACGACGTCAGGCGTGGCATGCCATCATCGCCCTGGGACTGCCCGCACGGTCGTACGACGTCAGGCGTGGCATGCCATCATCGCCCTAGGGCAGCACACACGGTCGGATGGTGTCGGGCGTGGCACGCAATCATGGCCCTTTGACAGCACACACAGTAGGACGACGTCGGGTGTTGCATGCCATCATCGACCTTGGTCTGCACGCACGATAGGACAGCGTCTGGCGTGGCATGCCATCATCGCCCTTTGACACCACACGGTCGAACGACATCAAGCGTGGCATACCATCATGGCCATTTGACAGCACACGGTAGAACGACGTCGGGCGTTGTATGCAATCATCGCCCTTGGACCACACGCACGGTCGGACGACGTCTGGCGTGGCATGCCATCATGGCCCTTGGGCAGCACACACGGTCGGACGACGTCGGGCGTGGCATGCCATCATCGCCCTTGGACTGCACGCACGGTCGAACAACGTCGGACGTGGCATGCCATCATCGCCCTTGGACAGCACGCACGGTTGGACGACGTCGGGCGTGGCATGCCATCATGGCCCTTTGACAGCACGCACGATCGTACGACGTCGGGCGTGCCATGCTATCATCGCCCTTGGGCAGCACACACGGTCGGACGTGGGAGTCCATCATCGCCCTTGGACAGCATGCACGGTCGAACGTCGTCGGGCGTGGCATGCATCATGGCCCTCTGACAGCACACACGGTCGGACGACGTAGGGCGTGGAATGCCATCATCGCCCCTTGACTGCACGCACGGTCAAACAACGTCGGGAAAGGCATGCCATCATCGCCCTTGAACAGCACGCACGATCGGACGACGTCGGGAAGTGCATGCCATCATCGCCCTTAGGCAGCACACACGGTCGGACGACGTCGGACGTGGCATGCCATCATCGCCCTTGGACAGCACGCACGGTTGGACGACGTCCGGCGTGGCATGTCATCATGGCCCTTTGACAGCACGCACGATCGGACTACGTCGGGCGTGGCATGCCATCATCGCCTTTGGACTGCAAGCACGGTCGAACGACGTCGGGCGTGGCATGCCATCATCGCCCTTGGACTGCACGCACGGTCGAACGACGTCGGGCGTGGCATGCCATCAATGCCTTTGGACTACTTGACACGGTCGAACGACGTCGGGCGATGCATGCCATCATCGCCTTTGGACTAGGTGACACGGTCGAACAACGTCGGGCGTGCCATGCCATCATCGCCCTTTGGCAGCACACACGGTAAGACAACGTCGGGCGTGGCATGCCATCATCGCCCTTGGGCAGCACACTCGGTCAGACGATGTTGGGTGTGGCATGCCATCATCGCCCTTGGACATCATGGACGATCGGAAGACGTCAGGCGTGGCATACCATCATCGCCCTGGGACTGCCCGCACGGTCGAACGACGTCAGGCGTGGCATGCCATCATCTCCCTGGGACTGCCCGCACGGTCGTACGACGTCAGGCGTCGCATGCCATCATCGCCCTTGGGCAGCACACACGGTCGACGATGTCGTGCGTCGCATGAAATCATGGCCCTTTGACAGCACACACAGTAGGACGACGTTGGGCGTTGCATGCCATCATCGCCCTTGGACTGCACGCACGATCGGACGACGTCTGGCGTGGCATGCCATCATCGCCCTTGGACACCACACGGTCGAACGACATGAGGCATGGCATACCATCATGGCCCTTTGACAGCAAACGGTCGAACAACGTCGGGCGTTGTATGCAATCATCACCCTTGGACACACGCACGGTCGGACGACGTCGGGCGTGGCATGCCATCATGGCCCTTGGGCAGCACACACGGTCATACGACGTCGGGCGTGGCATGCCATCATCGCCCTTGGACTGCACGCACGGTCGAACGACGTCGGACGTGGCATGCCATGATCGCCCTTGGACAACACGCACGGTTGGACGACGTCGGGCGTGGCATGTCATCATGGCCCTTTGACAGCACGCACGGTCGACGACTCGGGCGTGGCATGCCATCATCGCCCTTGGACTTCACGCACGTCGGACGACGTCGAGCGTGGCATGCCATCATCACCCTTGGACTGCACGCACGGTCGAACGACGTTGGGCGTGGCATGCCATCAATGCCTTTGGACTACTTGACACCGTCGGACGATGTCGGGCGATGCATGCCATCATCGCCTTTGGACTAGGTGACACGGTCGAACGACGTCGGGCGTGGCATGCCATCATCGCCCTTGGGCAGCACACACGGTCAGACAACGTCAGGCGTGGCATGCCATCATCGCCCTTGGTAAGCACACACGGTCATACGACGTTGGGTGTGGCATGCCATCATCGCCCTTGGACAGCATGCACGATCGGACGACGTCAGGCGTGGCATGCTATCATCGCCCTGGGACTGCCCGCACGGTCGGACGACGTCAGGCGTGGCATGCCAACATCGCCCTGGGACTGCCCGCACGGTCGTACGACGTCAGGCGTGGCATGCCATCATCGCCCTTGGGCAGCACACGCACGGTCGGACGATGTCGGGCGTCGCATGCAATCATGGCCTTTGACAGCACACACGGTCATACGACATCGGGCGTGGGGCAGCACACGATCGGACGACATCGAGCGTAACATGTCGTCATCGCCTTTGGACTAGTGACACGATTGGACGACGTCGGGCATGGCATGCCATCATCTCCATGGGCAGCACACACGGTAGGACGACGTCGGGCATGGCATTCCATCATCGCCCTTGGACAGTACGCACGGTCGACGACGTCGGGCGTGGCATGCCATCATGGCCCTTTGACAGCACACACGGTCGGACGACGTCGGGTGTGCATTCCATCATCGCCCTTGGACTGCACGCACGGTCGAACGACGTCGGGCGTGCCATGCTATCATCGCCCTTGGGCAGCACACACGGTCGGACGTGGTAGTCGCATCATCGCCCTTGGACAGCATGCACGGTCGAACGTCGTCGGGCGTGGCATGCCATCATGGCCCTCTAACAGCAAACACGGTCGGACGACGTAGGGCGTGGCATGCCATCATCGCCCCTTGACTGCACGCACGGTCAACAACGTCGGGAGTGGCATGCCATCATCGCCCTTGAACAGCACGCACGGTCGACGACGTCGGGAAGTTCATGCCATCATGCCCTTAGGCAGCACACACGGTCGGACGACGTCGGACGTGGCATGCCATCATTGCCCTTGGACAGCACGCACAGTTGGACGACGTCGGGCGTGGCATGTCATCATGGCCTTTGACAGCACGCACGATCGGACTACGTCGGGCGTGGCATGCCATCATCGCCTTTGGACTGCACGCACGGTCGGACGACGTCGGGCGTGGCATGCCATCAATGCCTTTGGACTACTTGACACGGTCGGACGACGTCGGGCGATGCATGCCATCATCGCCTTTGGACTAGGTGAAACAGTCGAACAATGTTGGGCGATGCATGCCATCATCGCCTTTGGACTAGGTGAAACAGTCGAACAATGTTGGGCATGGCATGGCATCATCGCCCTTGGGCAGCACACACGGTCAGACAACGTCGGGCGTGGCATGCCATCATCGCCCTTGGGCAGCACACACGGTCAGACGACGTTGGGTGTGGCATGCCATCATCGCCCTTGGACAGCATGCACGATCGGACGACATCAGGCGTGGCATGCCATCATCGCCCTGGTACTGCCCGCACGGTCGAAGGACGTCAGGAGTGGCATGCCATCATCGCCCTAAGGCAGCACACACGGTCGGACGATGTCGGGCGTCCCATAGAATAATGGCCTTTTATAGCACACACAGTAGGACGACGTCAGGCGTTGCATGCCATCATCGCCCTTGGACTGCACGCACGATCGGAAGACGTCTAGCGTGGCATGCCATCATCGCCCTTGGACACCACACGGTCGAACGACATCAGCCGGGGCATACTATCATGGCCCTTTGACAGCACACAGTCGAACGACGTCGAGCATTGTATGCCATCATCGCACTTGGACCACACGCACGGTCGGACGACGTCGGGCGTGGCATGCCATCATGGCCCTTGGGCAGCACACACGATCGGACGACGTCGGGCGTGGCATGCCCTTATTGCCCTTAGACAGCACATACGGTTGGACGACGTCGGATGTGGCATGCCATCATCGCCCTTGGATAGCACGAACGGTTGGACGACGTCGGGCGTGGCATGTCATCATGGCCCTTTGACAGCACGCACGGTCGGACGATCTCGGGCGTGGCATGCCATCATCGCCTTTGGACTGCACGCACGGTCGGACGACGTCGGGCGTGGCATGCCATCATCTCCTTGGATTGCACGCACGCTCAAACGACGTCGGGCGTGGCATGCCATCAATGCCTTTGGACTACTTGACACGGTCGGACGACGTCGGGCGATGCATTCCATCATCGCCTTTGGACTAGGTGACACGGTCAAACGATGTCGGGCGTGGCATGCCATCATCGCCCTTGGGCAGCACACACGGTCAGACAACGTCAGGCGTGGCTTGCCATCATCGCCCTTGGGCAGCACACACGGTCAGACGACGTTGGGTGTGGCATGCCATCATCGCCCTTGGACAGCATGCACGATCGGACGACGTCAGGCGTGGCATGCCATCATCGCCCTGGACTGCCCGCACGGTCGTACGACGTCAGGCGTGGCATGCCATCATCGCCCTAGGGCAGCACACACGGTCGGATGGTGTCGGGCGTGGCACGCAATCATGGCCCTTTGACAGCACACACAGTAGGACGATGTCGGGCGTTGCATGCCATCATCGACCTTGGTCTGCACGCACGATAGGACAGCGTCTGGCGTGGCATGCCATCATCGCCCTTTGACACCACACGGTCGAACGACATCAAGCGTGGCATACCATCATGGCCATTTGACAGCACACGGTAGAACGACGTCGGGCGTTGTATGCAATCATCGCCCTTGGACCACACGCACGGTCGGACGACGTCTGGCGTGGCATGCCATCATGGCCCTTGGGCAGCACACACGGTCGGACGACGTCGGGCGTGGCATGCCATCATCGCCCTTGGACTGCACGCACGGTCGAACAACGTCGGACGTGGCATGCCATCATCGCCCTTGGACAGCACGCACGGTTGGACGACGTCGGGCGTGGCATGCCATCATGGCCCTTTGACAGCACGCACGATCGTACGACGTCGGGCGTGCCATGCTATCATCGCCCTTGGGCAGCACACACGGTCGGACGTGGTAGTCCATCATCGCCCTTGGACAGCATGCACGGTCGAACGTCGTCGGGCGTGGCATGCCATCATGGCCCTCTGACAGCACACACGGTCGGACGACGTAGGGCGTGGAATGCCATCATCGCCCCTTGACTGCACGCACGGTCAAACAACGTCGGGAGTGGCATGCCATCATCGCCCTTGAACAGCACGCACGATCGGACGACGTCGGGAAGTGCATGCCATCATCGCCCTTAGGCAGCACACACGGTCGGACGACGTCGGACGTGGCATGCCATCATCGCCCTTGGACAGCACGCACGGTTGGACGACGTCCGGCGTGGCATGTCATCATGGCCCTTTGACAGCACGCACGATCGGACTACGTCGGGCGTGGCATGCCATCATCGCCTTTGGACTGCAAGCACGGTCGAACGACGTCGGGCGTGGCATGCCATCATCGCCCTTGGACTGCACGCACGATCGGACGACATCAGGCGTGGCATGCCATCATCGCCCTGGTACTGCCCGCACGGTCGAAGGACGTCAGGAGTGGCATGCCATCATCGCCCTAAGGCAGCACACACGGTCGGACGATGTCGGGCGTCCCATAGAATAATGGCCTTTTATAGCACACACAGTAGGACGACGTCAGGCGTTGCATGCCATCATCGCCCTTGGACTGCACGCACGATCGGAAGACGTCTAGCGTGGCATGCCATCATCGCCCTTGGACACCACACGGTCGAACGACATCAGCCGTGGCATACTATCATGGCCCTTTGACAGCACACAGTCGAACGACGTCGAGCATTGTATGCCATCATCGCACTTGGACCACACGCACGGTCGGACGACGTCGGGCGTGGCATGCCATCATGGCCCTTGGGCAGCACACACGATCGGACGACGTCGGGCGTGGCATGCCATTATTGCCCTTAGACAGCACATACGGTTGGACGACGTCGGATGTGGCATGCCATCATCGCCCTTGGATAGCACGAACGGTTGGACGACGTCGGGCGTGGCATGTCATCATGGCCCTTTGACAGCACGCACGGTCGGACGATCTCGGGCGTGGCATGCCATCATCGCCTTTGGACTGCACGCACGGTCGGACGACGTCGGGCGTGGCATGCCATCATCTCCCTTGGATTGCACGCACGCTCAAACGACGTCGGGCGTGGCATGCCATCAATGCCTTTGGACTACTTGACACGGTCGGACGACGTCGGGCGATGCATTCCATCATCGCCTTTGGACTAGGTGACACGGTCAAACGATGTCGGGCGTGGCATGCCATCATCGCCCTTGGGCAGCACACACGGTCAGACAACGTCAGGCGTGGCTTGCCATCATCGCCCTTGGGCAGCACACACGGTCAGACGACGTTGGGTGTGGCATGCCATCATCGCCCTTGGACAGCATGCACGATCGGACGACGTCAGGCGTGGCATGCCATCATCGCCCTGGGACTGCCCGCACGGTCGTACGACGTCAGGCGTGGCATGCCATCATCGCCCTAGGGCAGCACACACGGTCGGATGGTGTCGGGCGTGGCACGCAATCATGGCCCTTTAACAGCACACACAGTAGGACGATGTCGGGCGTTGCATGCCATCATCGACCTTGGTCTGCACGCACGATAGGACAGCGTCTGGCGTGGCATGCCATCATCGCCCTTTGACACCACACGGTCGAACGACATCAAGCGTGGCATACCATCATGGCCATTTGACAGCACACGGTAGAACGACGTCGGGCGTTGTATGCAATCATCGCCCTTGGACCACACGCACGGTCGGACGACGTCTGGCGTGGCATGCCATCATGGCCATTGGGCAGCACACACGGTCGGACGACGTCGGGCGTGGCATGCCATCATCGCCCTTGGACTGCACGCACGGTCGAACAACGTCGGACGTGGCATGCCATCATCGCCCTTGGACAGCACGCACGGTTGGACGACGTCGGGCGTGGCATGCCATCATGGCCCTTTGACAGCACGCACGATCGTACGACGTCGGGCGTGCCATGCTATCATCGCCCTTGGGCAGCACACACGGTCGGACGTGGTAGTCCATCATCGCCCTTGGACAGCATGCACGGTCGAACGTCGTCGGGCGTGGCATGCCATCATGGCCCTCTGACAGCACACACGGTCGGACGACGTAGGGCGTGGAATGCCATCATCGCCCCTTGACTGCACGCACGGTCAAACAACGTCGGGAGTGGCATGCCATCATCGCCCTTGAACAGCACGCACGATCGGACGACGTCGGGAAGTGCATGCCATCATCGCCCTTAGGCAGCACACACGGTCGGACGACGTCGGACGTGGCATGCCATCATCGCCCTTGGACAGCACGCACGGTGGGACGACGTCCGGCGTGGCATGTCATCATGGCCCTTTGACAGCACGCACGATCGGACTACGTCGGGCGTGGCATGCCATCATCGCCTTTGGACTGCAAGCACGGTCGAACGACGTCGGGCGTGGCATGCCATCATCGCCCTTGGACTGCACGCACGGTCGAACGACGTCGGGCGTGGCATGCCATCAATGCCTTTGGACTACTTGACACGGTCGAACGACGTCGGGCGATGCATGCCATCATCGCCTTTGGACTAGGTGACACGGTCGAACAACGTCGGGCGTGCCATGCCATCATCGCCCTTTGGCAGCACACACGGTAAGACAACGTCGGGCGTGGCATGCCATCATCGCCCTTGGGCAGCACACTCGGTCAGACGATGTTGGGTGTGGCATGCCATCATCGCCCTTGGACATCATGGACGATCGGAAGACGTCAGGCGTGGCATACCATCATCGCCCTGGGACTGCCCGCACGGTCGAACGACGTCAGGCGTGGCATGCCATCATCTCCCTGGGACTGATCGCGCGGTCGTACGACGTCAGGCGTCGCATGCCATCATCGCCCTTGGGCAGCACACACGGTCGGACGATGTCGTGCGTCGCATGAAATCATGGCCCTTTGACAGCACACACAGTAGGACGACGTTGGGCGTTGCATGCCATCATCGCCCTTGGACTGCACGCACGATCGGACGACGTCTGGCGTGGCATGCCATCATCGCCCTTGGACACCACACGGTCGAACGACATGAGGCATGGCATACCATCATGGCCCTTTGACAGCAAACGGTCGAACAACGTCGGGCGTTGTATGCAATCATCGCCCTTGGACCACACGCACGGTCGACGACGTCGGGCGTGGCATGCCATCATGGCCCTTGGGCAGCACACACGGTCATACGACGTCGGGCGTGGCATGCCATCATCGCCCTTGGACTGCACGCACGGTCGAACGACGTCGGACGTGGCATGCCATGATCGCCCTTGGACAACACGCACGGTTGGACGACGTCGGGCGTGGCATGCCATCATGGACCTTTGACAGCACGCACGATCAGACGACGTTGGGCATGGCATGCCATCATCGCCCTTGGACTTCACGCACGGTCGGACGACGTCGAGCGTGGCATGCCATCATCACCCTTGGACTGCACGCACGGTCGAACGACGTTGGGCGTGGCATGCCATCAATGCCTTTGGACTACTTGACACCGTCGGACGATGTCGGGCGATGCATGCCATCATCGCCTTTGGACTAGGTGACACGGTCGAACGACGTCGGGCGTGGCATGCCATCATCGCCCTTGGGCAGCACACACGGTCAGACAACGTCAGGCGTGGCATGCCATCATCGCCCTTGGGAAGCACACACGGTCATACGACGTTGGGTGTGGCATGCCATCATCGCCCTTGGACAGCATGCACGATCGGACGACGTCAGGCGTGGCATGCTATCATCGCCCTGGGACTGCCCGCACGGTCGGACGAAGTCAGACGTGGCATGCCAACATCGCCTGGGACTGCCCGCACGGTCGTACGACGTCAGGCTTGGCATGCCATCATCGCCCTTGGGCAGCACACATGGTCGGACGATGTCGGGCGTCGCATGCAATCATGGCCCTTTGACAGCACACACAGTAGGACGACTTCGGGCGTTGCATGCCATCATCGCCCTTGGACTGCACACACGATCGGACAACTTCTGGCGTGGCATGCCATCATCGCCCTTGGACACCACACGGTCGAACGACATCAAGCGTGGCATACCATCATGGCCATTTGACAGCACACGGTCGAACGACGTCGGGCGTTGTATGCAATCATCGCCCTTGGCAGCACACACGGTCAGACAACGTCAGGCGTGGCATGCCATCATCGCCCTTGGGCAGCACACACGGTCATGCGACGTTGGGTGTGGCATGCCATCATCGCCCTTGGACAGCATGCACGATCGGACGACGTCAGGCGTGGCATGCTATCATCGCCCTGGGACTGCCCGCACGGTCGGACGACGTCAGACGTGGCATGCCAACATCGCCCTGGGACTGCCCGCACGGTCGTACGACGTCAGGCGTGGCATGCATCATCGCCCTTGGGCAGCACACATGGTCGGACGATGTCGGGCGTCGCATGCAATCATCGCCCTTGGACTGCATGCACGATCGGACAACTTCTGGCGTGGCATGCCATCATCGCCCTTGGACACCACACGGTCGAACGACATCATGCGTGGCATACCATCATGGCCCTTTGACAACCACACGGTCGAACGACGTCGGGCGTTGCATGCCATCCTCGCCCTTGACCACACGCACGGTCGGACACGTCGGGCGTGGCATGCCATCATGGCCCTTGGCAGCACACACGGTCTGACGACGTCGGGCATGGCATGCCATCATCGCCCTTGGACACACACACTCGAACGACGTCGGGCGTGGCATGCCATCATCGCCCTTGGTCAGCACGCACGTCGGACGACGTCGGGCGTGGCATGCCATCAATGCCTTTGGACTACTTGACACATAGGACGACGTCGCGGCGATGGCATGCCATCATCGCCTTTGGACTAGTGAACGGTCGGACGACGTCGGGCGTGGCATGCCATCATCGCCCTTGGGCAGCACACACGGTCAAACGACGTTGGGCGTGGCATGCCATCATCGCCCTTGGACAGCACACGGTCGGACGACGTCAAGTTGTGGCATGCCATCATCGCCCTTGGACAGCACGCACGGTCGGACGACGTCAAGAGTGGCATGCCATCAGCGCCCTTGGACTGCTGATGGGCATTGCCACGCCCGATGCCGTCCGACTGTTGTGGCCCAAGGGCGATGATGGCATGCCACGCCAGACGTCGTTCGATCGTGCT
>JAJJBR010002579.1:0-14114 GCA_022817965.1 Solanum lycopersicoides
ACAGTCAACCTCCATATGTGTTAGTTCTTTTCATGCATACCCGGATTTGAGGCAAATATTAAGAGCAACTTGATTATCGCATCATAAAGTATTGCTAGCGTTATGATGCTTTTAGGCCAATTTCTTTCCGTTAAAACGATGATGTATCTCCATATAATCTCACACTACCGTAGATTGGTGACATAACTATATACTCGAAATTTGCACATGACCGAGATACACCACTTTACTTCTATATGCCTCAATTAAAACTAGATTCCTCCACCAAAGATACAATAGCCTTGTAATCGATTCCTATAATTTTTGGATCCAACGTAGTTCGCATCTGCAAAAACATAAACATGAATATGATTGTGATGGTTATACAATATATTTAGTCCAGGGGAACCTTTTTAAGTAACACAAAATCTATGTCAGGGATTCCCAATGTTCGATCGTAGGCGTGGAGATGAGCTTGCTAACAACCCTTACCGCAAAACCAATATCCGAACGAGTCACAGTAAGATAGTTTTAATTTCCCAACTAACCTGTCTATATTTTTATGGATTATCAAAAAGAATCACCATCATCTTTTGTAATATTCATGTTGGAAACCATTTGAATACCGGAAGATTTGGCTGCCAAATTTTTGGTTTCGTGCAAGTAGGTCAAGATTATACTTTCTCTAAAAGGAAAAAATCTCCTCCTTGCTAATTCTATTTTACTTCTACACCCAAAAAGTATCTTAATTTACATAAGTCTTTGCTGAAACCTAGTATGAAGAAATACTTAAGGGAAGAGATCCCCGTCTCATCACTTCCTCTTATGATAATGTCGTAAACATATACAACAAGAAGGATAGTGCTAGTTGTTGACAGCAATAGAAAACTGAGTGGATCCCATTTGCTATTTTGTTAAGTTCTATAGAATAACACTGATATCCATCCTTTGAAGGCGGGAATAACATAGAAAAACACATTTTAATGCATTGGGATCTAACTTGGAAACAAATGATTGAACATCTCGAATATAACATGTGCTTTCAAACACCTTAGGTTCACCTAAAAACATGACTTGTTTGGAAAAAAAAACTTCGTAAGGCGCATTACCACAAGTACAGTATATGATGAGCAATTCATCAAAAAACAAGTTGTAGAGACCGTAGCGGCCCAAAACTGCTTAGGAACATTCATTTGAAACAAAAGTGCCCGAGCTGCTTAGGAAACTGCATAAGTAAATCAAGAAAAGAATTAGAATGAACTCTTCATATTAATTTAATCGGACGTCACTTGATTTTCAGTGAGAAAAGATTTCTTGAAACGCATTCTGCTCCTTGTTTACTTCTAAAACTAATGCATCCTTGTGAAATGAGAGATAAATAAGGTATTTTAATTAATTTTTGCTCCTTGCTCACTTGAATTTTTTTTATCTTAAGAAAATGGGGAAATAGAGGGAAGAAACGAACAAAATTAAAGGAAAGCAACAAATTGTAGTAATGGTGATATGAGAGATAAAAAGGAATTTTTGCTTTCAAAAAAAAAAAAAAAACTCAACCGTTTTCTCTCTCGTCATGAGGGAACTCTTATTGATCTGATTCTGGCGGCTAACTACCTGAACATCAAGAACGACTTCACTCCAGAGGAAGAGGAGGAGGTTAGGAGGGAGAATGTCTGAGCATTCGAATGAAGCCGCCAATGATTTCATATTCTGGGGCTGGAGTTGGAATATATAGTAGTAGATTTCTATCAACAATCAATGTTATTTTAGTAGTAAATATGTTCTTATATAATGTTTGCTTTTGGAACCTTTAGCTATTGTTCTTCCTAACTTTTGCAATAAAACTTTGTTCTTTAATGAAGACAATTTGGTCCTAAAAACAAAAGAGAAATAAATAAGGTGTTTGAATAAATTTCTGCAGATTTCATAGACCAAATGAAAGAGAGAATAAAAAGATAAAAAAAATTGATAAGAAATATAATTGTAATCCTAGTCTGAATATTTTGGGATAATTTCTTACTCATTACCTAACAAATACAAGAAAACTAAGTAAGAAATCACTTATTGAAATCTATGACGAAACCATCTATTAAATGATCCAACAGCAGCCAATAAAGTACCTAAGCGTACAATTATTTGCATAGAGATTATGAGCCTTTGAGAAGCTCTCACTTAGTTGAAGAGTGACTTTCCTAATAATTATGTGATAATTCTTCGGACAGATAATCAACTAAGAAAACATTTCTAAATTATAAATTTATTTTGATTCTCTTGTTTAGGATTGTAAGACATTACTAAATGATTTACAATTATTATCATTTATTCTGTATATACGTTCTAACATTACCTTTACGGTGGCTGACAAGTTAGCTAATTAGTTGTTTCCCTAATCAAGTTAGAACGAATAATCAAGACGGACTTCCATATCGTAGAATTAGATATGTCAAGCGACATTTTTTCTATGTTTGATTATATGAAACCGGAGTTTGTAGCATTAATTATCTATCCAGATCAGCTCACTTATAATAGAAGAAAATTCATTAAAGTAAGAATAGACTATATTCCTGTTCTGTCAACTACTTATTAAATTTGTAATCTGAGTATAGATTACATCAATCTAATGACCAAACTATAATTTTCTCTTAGAGACAATCCACATTTTCTCATTTCTAATTAAGTTTAAACCCTTCTTCTCTGTTCTCTCTTTCTACAGACCAAAATCGAGTGAGTTTTCCTTTGTATCTATTTTATTTGATCTGCGTTTTTAGTTTTCTCAACTCATTTGTGATTGTGTGTTTTCTTTTCTTATATATGTGTATGATTTGATTTTAAGAGCAACTTCTAAAAAGCTTTTGTAGATTTTGGCCTAAATTTGATGTAGACTTGATTTTCAATATTTTTAGTTGCGGAGAAGATGGACTTGCTCATGTGACAAACATTCCTGAATTTCAATCTTATGGTTTTGAATTTGAGTGAGAAAAATAATGTGTGCGAGCACTGGGGAGGGGTTAAGAATTTAAATTATTTGTGATTTTCTGACCTGGAACCTTGTAATAGTTCAGAACAGTTGATTATTAGGCTTATCTATCTATACTTTTAGTGTCGAAAAAGTGGATGTATATTAAGTAACATCTCTAAGTATCAAAACGGAGAACTTACATTGAAAATCATTTAGGTTTGTTCAGTGTGAAGGAAGATGTTTTCCGTTATTTATTTTCTTTTTTTTTGGTATGTAAGGAAAAAATATAATTGTTCTGGAAAGCATTTCTATATATGAGAAGTAGGGGCGGTGGTGGTGGAGATGGGGGCTACAGGGTGTGATGGTAGGGGGTGGTGGATGAGGAGAATACAATCAATGTAGAATATCGCTTGTGAAACTTGTTTTTCGTTTGATTAGGGAAGTCGTTTTACTCATTTTGAAGCAAAGTTTTGCAAACAAATTGACCAACCGTTTGTGCTAAGTAATGATTCTTTCATAACAATGTCAAATACATGAATAATCTATAAATGCAACATTGGCATGCTTACTATAAGGTTATTTTACTTAAAAAGGTTATTTGTACCTATTACGTATTGACTGATCAGCTGATATTCGAAGTTGGACGCAAATACTGGCTGCGTATCAATAAGTATGCCTTGTACACTGTCCAAATGAAAATTTGCAGCTTGTTGGTCTAGTTCTCATCATTTTCATTTTACTATCAGATTGTTTGCGTAAAAGTGATTCGGCTTTAAGTGTCAAGTGTTGTGGTAATTAATTCATTCATGTTTACTTTCTCCGAGAATTTTAAAATTTGGCAGTTGTACAATAACTGCAGGTTCTTGTTCAAATTCCCCTCAATTACTCATGGCTACAATCGGTTATAAGTCGGACGATGAATACTCAACAATTACTGATAAAGGAGACATCGGATTTGTCGACTTTGACAAATATAAATCAGCTTATAGCTACAATCCAAATGAAGAGAGTGATATAGTTGTTATATCTGTTCCATTTCCGCTGATAGAGGGAAAACCAAAATCAGGCTTTGTTGGGGAAACTGTTGTTGATTCTATCACAATAGAGAATACTACCAATGAAACCGTGGAGCTGTGGTCAATTAAGATCTATGACTCAAAACCCGAGGATTCATTCACGCTATCTCTGATGAAACCTCCAACTGCTTGTTCTGACTTGCAATATGTTGAAGAATTCATGGAGTCCTTTAGCATAGAGGATAGAATGTTACAACCAGGTCGGCCACTAACGGTATGGTTGAGTTGTAAACCCAAAGAAATTGGATTGCACACATCAGCTGTGCATTTCAATGTGGGTGATGACAACATAGAAAGGTTAGTTTTTGTTTTAGCTGAGGACAACGTTTCCCAGTCCCTGGCTTCGAGTATGCCATTCCACCGAAACAGAAAGAAGAAAGCGCCAGCAGTAGATGTTGGATTCGTTGGGGGTTCTCGTCCTACGAGGGATTCATATGGTATATTCAGACAGAAACTTCTGCCATATCCAATTCCACGGGATGTAAGGGAAATGATAGAGAAGAGAAAATTTCCTGATGTTATCGGGGAAGGTTTAAGAAGAGATAATTATGTTGCCTATTTTAGAACTTTACTAGCAATTGAAGAAATCAAGATGGAGGTTTGTGAACAGATTTTGATTTAACTAAGACTTGATTTTGGGTAGTACTAATATCTTATAGTTTCTTGCATCAGGAAGACATTAGGGACTACGATATGGAGTCCGTCACCATGAAGCGTAGGGGACAACACTTTTTGTCCCTTCATGTCCCAGGGCTAGCTGAGAGGAGGCCATCACTTGTTGATGGAGATCATATCTTTGCAAAGCTAGCTACCGCATATGCTAGTGAGATCATTACCCCTTACCAGGTGCGTTCACATTTTGGAAATGATAGAGAAGAAACAAGGAAAGTAGTTATCTTAATTCAATAAACTTTCTTTTCCTTATAAGGAGTCTTCTGTACTTCTTTTCCTTATTTAAAGATTCTTCGGATTTTAATAAGGTTTTCTCAGTTCCGGCGTTGGCTCTGCTAATGGATTGTGAACCTGGTTCACTTCGTCATGTCATCAATTATTTTTTCTGTTTTGAATTTTATTTTCATTTACTTTACTTGAAAGGTTTGAACAATTGTTATTTCTTGCTGCTATTTTTTTTAAGTTTTGCATGTCATTACAATCAAAAGAATTAAATGTATTAACATAAACTTGGTGGTTCTTGCACAGGGTTATATTCACCGAGTTGAAGCAGAAGAGGTATATTTGAAGTTTGATAAGGAATTTCACGACAACCATGTAGGTAGAAACCCTTACAATGTGCAGTTTGCCTTCAACCGTGTGGGAGTGCGGAGGTTGCATCAAGCCATCGAAGCTACAGAAAGCTTAGATGGAGAAATTCTATTTCCATCAGTCATATCCAGCACGAGAAACATACAAGCTGCTGTACTGGCACCTCGTAATTCATGCATGCTTAACAAGGAGCAAACAAGTGCTGTTGAAAAGATTCTCGGGTGTGAAGGAGGGGCTCCATATCTCATCCATGGGCTGTTGACTCTTTGGCCTAATTATTTAGTCCCACATCGGAGTTTTATGTATTGTGAAGGAGAATTTGGGGTTATAAAAGAACCCATCCTCCTTCATTGTAAAATGCACCATTTGTAATCTCTTCTCTCTATCTAATAAAAGCAGGCTGCTTTGAGCGGTGCTCGGAGATTAAGCTTTCGCGGCTGAACTCCATTATTAAAATTGTTCGGTCTCTTTTCTCTTCTTTTCAGTTAATATTCGATATTACTTGTCGGGTATCTTTGTTAGTGTTCTGTCCGGTTCAGTTCATTTGAACCGGTTCATTTCACTAAAGTTGTTCCGTTTAGTAGGGAAATTACCCGAATTTCCCAACAAGTGGTATCAGAGCCAAGGTTTGTCTGAGTATGCTCTGTGGTTGCAGCTGAGTCTGATCTTCCACATCAGAAAAGAATTATTTTGGTCCTTTTGCGTCGAAAGTTTTTTCTAAGTCAGAGTTTGTCTGAGTATGCTCTGTGGTTGCAGTTTCGCCTGATCTTCCACACCAGAAAGGAATTACTTTGTTCTGTAGAAGCCTTCGATTATTTGAATTCTGTTGTAATATCCAATATTTTTTTTTAGTCTGTAATGGCAAATAAAGATCAAGAAATGGAGTCTGTTGCAAATATTCCACCGAAGACATCGGGTGCCTCGTCATCATGGTCAAGATTCCCGATGTCTACTTTGAAGTTGGCGGTTGAAATATTCGATGGTACGGGCCATTTCGGTATGTGGCAAGGGGAGGTTTTGGACTCCCTTTTCCAGCAGGGTCTTGATATTGCTATTGAAGAAGTTAAACTAGAAGGAGTTGAAGATAAAGATTGGAAAATCATTAATCGGTTGGCATGCGGAACAATTCGATCGTGTCTATCCAGGGAGCAAAAGTATGCTTTCAAGAATGAGACTTCTGCATACAAATTGTGGAAGGCATTGGAGGACAAGTTTCTGAAAAAGAGTGGTCAGAACAAGCTCCTAATGAAGAAAAGGTTGTTCCGATTTGATTACAAATAAGGTACTACTATGAATGAACATATCACTATGTTTAATCAATTAGTAGCAGACTTGCTTAATTTAGATGTCATATTCGATGATGAAGATCTGGCTTTGATGTTGTTATCATCTCTTCCCGATGAATTTGAACATTTGGAGACAACGTTACTTCACGGGAAGGAGAATGTGTCGTTAGATGCTGTTTGTTCTGCTTTATATAGTCATGAACTGAGAAAGCACGATAAGATGAAAACAAAGGCAACAACATCAGAAGAAGTATTGGTGGCAAGAGGTCGTCATCAAAACCAGACAAAAGGGAGAAGAGGAAAAGGTCGAGCCATTGCCAAAGATGAGTGTGCTTTCTGTCATGAGAAAGGGCACTGGAGGAAAGACTGTCCAAAGTTGAAGAAGAAAGGGAAGGCTCCGCAAGACGCCAATGTTGCAGAATGCAAAAGCGATGCGGAATCAGATATCTCTTTAGTGGTCGCTCCTACAACATCACATGCAGATGAGTGGATATTGGATTCAGGTTGTACCTATCATATGTGTCCCATTCGGGAGTGGTTCTTTGAATTTCAGGATCTCGATGGCGGAGTTGTTTACATGGGTAATGATAATTCATGTAAAACAACCGGAATAGGTTCAATCAAACTGCAGAATCATGATGGATCCACCAGAATCTTGCGAGATGTGCGGTACGTGCCAAAGTTGAAGAAGAATCTCATCTCATTGGGGGCTTTAGAATCTAAAGGCCTAGTTATAACGATGCGAGATGGAGTTCTTAAAGCAACTTCTGGAGCGTTGGTGATGTTGAAGGGTGTGAGAAAGAACAATCTGTATTACTATCAAGGTAGTACAGTGGTCGGGACAGTAACAACAGTAACTTCTTGCACCAAGAAAGATACTGAGGCAACGAAGCTGTGGCATATGCGGTTGGGACATGCTGGTGAAAAATCTTTGCAAATTCTTGCCAAGCAAGGATTGTTGAAAGGTACGAAGACTTGCAAACTTGAGTTTTGTGAACATTGTGTTCTTGGAAAACAACGAAGAGTGAAGTTTGGCACTGCAATTCATAATACCAAGGGTATTCTGGATTATGTGCATTCAGATGTATGGGGACCTGCCAAGACTCCGTCTCTTGGAGGAAGGCATTATTTTGTTACTTTTGTTGATGATTTTTCCAGGAGAGTTTGGGTGTTTTCTATGAAGAACAAAGATGATGTACTTGGAATTTTCCTTAAGTGGAAAGTTCAAGTTGAAAACCAGACGGGAAGGAAGATCAAGGTTCTCCGAACAGACAATGGTGGAGAATACAAGAGTGATCCGTTCCTTAAGGTATGCCAAGACTGTGGCATAGTTCGGCACTTCACCGTCAGGAAAACACCGCAACAGAATGGGGTGTCAGAGCGTATGAACAGGACACTTGTGGAGAAAGTTCGTTGTATGCTGTCTAATGCTGGGTTAGGCAGAAAATTTTGGGCTGAGGCGATAACATATGCTCAACATCTCGTCAATCGTTTGCCATCATCTGCTATTGATGGCAAAACTCCATTAGAGGTATGGTCTGGAAAACCTGCAACTGATTATGATACTTTGCACGTTTTTGGTTCTGTTGCATATTATCATGTGATTGAATCAAAGTTGGATCCACGGGCAAAGAAGGCTTTGTTCATGGGATTCAATGCTGGAGTGAAGGGATACCGTCTGTGGTGTCTCGAGGCAAAGAAAACAATTATAAGCAGAGATGTTACCTTTGATGAATCTGCCATGTTAAAGAAGGTAAATCCAGAAGATGCTGAGAGTACTCCTGAACAGGTGGCGTGTACTCCGAAGCAGGTGGAGTTTGAGGAGACAGTGGTGATCCCAGCACGGAGCACCACGAGTGACTCTCCTACGGCAGAAGAAGAGTCAGATGAGGAAGAGGTTCCTACCCAAGAACCTCTACAGCAATCGGAGCCAATTGCAGTTAGAAGACAGAGACGAGCGATCCAAAAGCCCGCTCGTTTCACTGACATGGTAGCTTATGCACTTCCAGTTTCAGATGAAGATGTTCCATCCACCTACCCAGAGGCCATACGAAGTTCAGAAAGTGGCAATTGGGCAGGTGCAATGGAAGAGGAAATGCAATCCCTCAAGAAGAACATGACGTGGAAGTTGACACAACTACCGATAGGCAAGAAGGCAATTGGATGCAAATGGGTATTTGCAAAGAAAGAAGGATTTCCCGATAAAGACGATGTTCGCTACAAGGCAAGGTTGGTAGCTAAAGGCTACGCTCAAAGGGAGGGAATTGATTATAATGAGGTATTTTCTCCAGTTGTTAAACATTCCTCCATTAGAATTATGTTGGCCTTGGTAGCGCAGTTGAATTTGGAGCTAGCTCAACTTGATGTGAAGACCGCGTTCCTACACGGTGATTTGAAGGAGGAAATCTATATGACTCAGCCAGAAGGAAATAAGGTTGCTGATAAAGAGAATTGGGTTTGCAAACTTGTCAAATCATTGTACGGACTGAAACAATCTCTGAGACAGTGGTACAAACGATTTGATAGTTTCATGAAGGGTCAGAAGTACAAGAGAAGCAAATACGATCATTGTGTGTATTTGCACAGGCTTCAAGACGGTTCCTACATCTACTTACTCTTATATGTTGATGATATGCTGATTGCAGCAAAGAGCCAAACTGAGATTGACAAACTGAAGGCTCAGTTGAGTAAAGAGTTCGAGATGAAGGATTTGGGGGAAGCCAAGAAGATTCTCGGCATGGAGATAAACAGGGACAGAGAGAGAGGCAAGCTTTGGCTGTCACAGAAGCAGTATTTGAAGAAGGTACTAAGACGTTTCGGTATGCACGAAGATACAAAACACGTGAGTACCCCACTTGCTCCTCATTTGAAACTGAGTAGCCGTTATCTCCGACGACTGATGAAGAGCGAGAATACATGGCGAAAGTCCCATATGCAAATGCAGTTGGAAGCTTGATGTATGCAATGGTGTGTACGAGACCAGATATTTCACAGGCTGTTAGTGTTGTTAGCAGGTACATGCATGATCCAGGCCAGGGTCATTGGCAAGCTGTGAAATGGATTCTACGGTATCTGCAAAATACCGTAGATATTGGATTGGTATTCGAGCAGGATAAATCACTTGGTCAATGCATAGTTGGATACTGTGATTCTGACTATGCAGGTGATTTGGATAAGCGACGATCTACAACTGGCTATTTGTTCACTTTAGCAAAAGCGCCAGTTAGTTGGAAGTCTACTTTACAGTCAACGGTGGCTTTGTCTACGACAGAGGCAGAGTATATGGCGATTACAGAGGCTGTAAAGGAGGCGATTTGGCTTCATGGGTTGCTTAAAGACTTGGGAGTTGGTCAGAAACAACTTGAGGTTTATTCTGACAGTCAGAGTGCTATTCATTTAGCAAAGAATCAAGTCTTTCATGCACGGACGAAGCACATTGATGTTCGCTATCACTTTGTGAGGGAAATTCTCGAAGAAGAGGAGATACTTCTGTTGAAGATTCATACTACGGAGAATCCCGCAGATATGCTGACCAAGGTGGTTACAAAGGCCAAGTTTGAACACTGTTTAGACTTGGTCAATGTCCTGCACATTTGAAGTTGGCGCCTCACGGCGCAAATTTGGAAGCAACGTGAAAACTGCTTTTATTATTTGTTTGTTTGAGAAGATTTGTATTTGGTGGGACTGGATATTAAGCCAAGGTGGAGATTTGTTGACTCTTTGGCTAATTATTTAGTCCCACATCGGAGTTTTATGTATTGTGAAGGAGAATTTGGGGTTATAAAAGAACCCCTCCTCCTTCATTGTAAAATGCACCATTTGTAATCTCTTCTCTCTATCTAATAAAAGCAGGCTGCTTTGAGCGGTGCTCGGAGATTAAGCTTTCGCGGCTGAACTCCATTATTAAAATTGTTCGGTCTCTTTTCTCTTCTTTTCAGTTAATATTCGATATTACTTGTCGGGTATCTTTGTTAGTGTTCTGTCCGGTTCAGTTCATTTGAACCGGTTCATTTCACTAAAGTTGTTCCGTTTAGTAGGGAAATTACCCGAATTTCCCAACATGGGCCTCCTGGTACAGGAAAAACAAGGACTCTTATAGAAGCTATCATCCAGCTACATATTATGAGGAAAGATGCTCGAGTTCTTGTGTGTGCACATTCAAATAGTGCTGCAGACCATATACTTGAGAAACTTGTGAGTCAGCAGAATGTTGAAGTGCAGGAGCATGAGATATTTAGGTTGAATGCACTGTCACGTCCTTTATACGATGTGAATCCTAGTTGCCTTCGGTTTTGCAATGTTGAAGATAATCGTTTTAAGTGTCCTCTTCTGAGGGAGCTTCGAAGATATAGAATTATCATATCTACATATGCTAGCGCATTTCTTCTTTATGCACAAGGCATCAAACGGGGACACTTGTCTCATATTTTCTTGGATGAGGCAGGACAGGCATCGGAGCCTGATACCATGATTCCTCTGTCACATCTTTTAAGTAAGGAGACAGTAGTTGTACTCGCTGGTGACCCACGGCAACTTGGTCCCGTAGTTTTCTCAAAAGATGTTGAAAGGTATGGATTGGGTAGGTCATACATGGAAAGGTTATTTGAATGCGAGTTATATGGTTCTCTCAACGAAAATTATGCTACCAGACTAGTAAGGAGCTATCGGTGTCATCCGGCAATTTTGAAGCTTCCCTCAGAAATGTTTTATGGAGGAGAGTGTATGAGTATCTCATGTAAAGAAGATGATAAAACTTGGATGGACCTGCTTCCAAACAAGGAGTTCCCTTTGCTTTTCATTGGTATACAAGGTTGTGATGAAAGGGAAAGAAACAACCCGTCATGGTTCAACAGGATCGAAGCAAGCAAGGTAGTAGAGATCATCAGAGATCTGATACAGAACAAAGGTCTCAAAGAGGAAGATATTGGGGTGATAACACCTTACAGGCAGCAAGTATTGAAAATAAGAAGAGCTCTAATTCAGAGCTTTGATTGGGCTGATATAAAGGTTGGCAGCGTAGAGCAATTTCAAGGTCAGGAGAGACAAGTTATTATCATATCCACCGTCCGATCAACTATACAGCATAATGACTTTGATAGAATCCATTATTTAGGATTTTTAAATAATCCGAGAAGGTTCAATGTTGCTGTTACAAGAGCTAGATCATTGCTTGTAGTTATCGGGAATCCACACATCATCTGCAAGGTAAGCCATTTATTTATTATGTATGCCCATAGTAAAGGTGGAGTTTCTGTCTATCCTCTTTCTGAATATATTTTTATTGGCAGGACCACTACTGGAACAAACTTTTGTGGTATTGTGCAGACAATGGCTCCTACAAGGGCTGCTTCTTGCCTGAAAAAGTGGAGATTGTTCAAGATGACTCGGAACAAGCAAATAATTGGGACCAAGACCAATGGGGATATGTTAACAACTGGGATCAAGATGAATGGGGACAAGCTAAGAATTGGAATGATGACGGCAATGAAGAGAAACAAATTCTTCAGCCAGCTTCAGTGCACTACACCTCGGTCCCTGTTATGGATGAAGCTGAATGGTCTGATGGTTGGAAATAACGGTTTTGGAGGTTGCGTTGAACCACAAAACTGTTCTGTACTAGCATGTGCAGTTTGTGCATTTCAAAATTTTCAAGCTCAGGAATGCGCGACATATATTCTGTTTCTAATTTTACTTAAACTGTTGGGATTACAAGTTTATTATGGACTATTTTCAGTTTGCAATGAAGAACATTTTGTTCATTCAAACTGCATTTTTAGTGGTACATTTAACTCATCAAATTTGTCTTTAATTTATTCTCAAACAAATCGACAAACGGCCCTTTACAACAAGAGTTTCTGTCTTGTTTGCTAGTTCTTGCAAAATGATCTGAGAACTTGACTTGGATGTTGAGGGGATCACAAGTTTGGTATCATTTTCTGCATTTGGTGCTCACTCTTTCTTGTTATGAATTAGCATAACTTCTCATTGCCCTCTCTAGTGATATGCCCGCAGTTTCCAACGAAGGCAATAACATTGATCAATACTCATAGGGCCAATCATTGCAGGAAGTTAATGTTAATTAGTATTCCCCTACCTCATGGAACAAAATCAAGATCTATTATAGTGATGTGAGTATATTTTTCAACTAGGTTGCACTGAACTTGCAAGTAATTTTTTACAAATATTCATACGTAAAAAATAATGAAAAGTAGGTTCTTAAAAATATTAGCAATATTCCAACATTAATTTAATTATTTGTCATTATCATAGAACTCAAGAACGTCTAAGGAATGAATTATTCACGAAATAATAATTCATTTGTTCTTTAATCAACATTAAAAGGAAAGTAAAGAAGAAAATAAGAATATATATACAATGAAAATTTTGTAATAAAAAGAAAAATTTAAGTTGCATAGATTTAACAATTGTGATATATGTCTTAGTAGAAAATTCAAAATTTTGTTAACGTATTCGAAAAAGAAAGTACGCTTGAACATGAAAGAAATGATCACTTTTGGACTTCCTTAATGAATTTCTTCAATTGATAAGTGAGTAGTTTCATATCTATGAATAATATCTAAGCTTATATATAGTACTTTTAAGTTATAGAATATCAAAACATGAATTCTTGGAACTGAGTACAATAATTATTTTCCGCACAATGAGTGTACGTACTATATATGTATATGTTCAATATAACCAGAGACAATAACTTTGCACAAATATAAACAACCAAGTTTAAAACATGTACTCAAAATCAACAATTAATATCATAAGCATAAATTAATGTGTAAGAAAACATTTCAGGATATGTAAAAATAGAATGAAATAGAAACGAAAAAACTGAGTCCACTGAATGCACAATGTCCCCTTAAGAAAACTATTCGCATCCAATACCAGAGGTTTATAGAATTACATCCTCTCATGATGGAACAATTTTATTCACCAACTTATTGATACAAAAATATTGGTGTCAGTAAGTCACTCAACAACAACAAAGTACACGAATATTTAATTTTGCGAAAGTAGAAGAAGAAAATAACATTTTTTGTTGTTTTAAATGAGAGGAAGTCCCTCTATTTATAGACAACAATGAGTAGTGTGAGCAAATGCTTATTATGCCTTATTAGAAAGGTTACAACTATTTGGAAAAGTTGCAACACGTCGGAAAGTTCACAACTTTTCATAAAAGTCACAATTTTTTTCATGAAGTCACAACTTTTCATTAAAGTCACAACTTTTGATAAAAGTCAAAACTTTGATTAAAGTCGAAACTCTTCATTAAACTCACTACTTTTCATAAAATGACAACTTTTGATAAAAGTCACAACTTTTAATTAAAGTCGCAACTTTTCATTAAAGTCGCAACTTTTCATAAAAGTCACATCTTTTTATGAAAGAGGTAGGCTAGTTTTGGTAACAAATAAATTTTAAAGAAAATTCTTGCTAATGGTGGCACCACGTAGGCAGATCTAGGGTTCTCTTTTTAAATAAATCTAGTTCTGAAAACGTGCCTTGCACGTTTGACCTCTGTAACTGTTATAATTTATATAA
>JAJJBR010002579.1:15114-45281 GCA_022817965.1 Solanum lycopersicoides
ATTTAATCATTTAAAGGGTGCAAAACTGCAAAATGGAGACACACATTGATACTGTCCTCTTGACTATTATTAAAGAATGACTTTATCTTCACAAATTTAAATTCATTAACGCTTAATTACATTGATAAGAACTTTAGTTGTTCTTTCTACATGGTTGCTAATTTTTAATTTTCTTTTTCATATTCTATTTACTATTATTTGTTAATTACTTATTCAACTTTTATACTCTTAATATTCATAACTCTCATCTTTTCATATTCATAACCTCCAAATATTTAAACTAAAACATTAAGATATCTTTTGATATTCCTTCTATTCTATCTATATAAATTCAACTTCTTTATCTCATAAAACTCCTACCAAGATTATTAGGCTATCATTTTTATTCTATAGTTAAAGTAAATGAAGAAGCCTCTTGAATTTTGATAGGATATGGAAGGATTCGATAAGAACTCAGAATAATGTCTACATTGTATTTTCATCTATACATACACCAGTCTTGTACGAATAATGTCTACATTTGTATTTTTCTTAAATCTGTTTCTTTTTGTCTTTTTTTCTCTCCATTAGACTTCTTAATTTAGTTTTCTATATATATGAATGTTTTATTGCGTAAGTCTTTATTTTTATTTTGTAATTGTTACATTTTATTATTCATTACAATTTACATATATATTTCCATGAGATTTTAGTCATTTTAATGTATCTATAAAAATTCACATGGAACACACGACAAAAAAAGTTGAAAGTTAAATTACGGTTTTCCCCCTTCTATAAATTAAATTGTTATAATATATTTGATTGTATAAATTTAATTAAAATGTTAATAACTTTTAGACTTATTAAGATTAATTTCTAATTAAATATCTAATTGATTAATATTTATCATCTATAATCTATATGTATATAATAATTATAATTTTTTTTTTAAAATGGTCTCTATCTAAATTGCTATATTTTTCCTCTTCTCATAACTTTTTTCTTAACCCCAATAATATAATTTATGTGGATAAAATATTATTATTTATGATAAATAACGAAATTTAATAATTTAAAGGGCGCAAAACTGCAAAATGGAGACACACATTGATACTGTCCTCTTGACTATTATTAAAGAATGACTTTATCTTCACAAATTTAAATTCATTAACGCTTAATTAAATGATAAGAACTTTAGTTGTTCTTTCTACATGGTTTGCTAATTTTAATTTTCTTTTTCATATTCTTATTTACTATTATTTGTTAATTACTTATTCAACTTTTATACTCTTAATATTTATAACTCTCATCTTTTCATATTCATAACCTCCAAATATTTAAACTAAAACTTTAAGATATCTTTTGATATTCCTTCTATTCTATCTATATAAATTCAACTTCTTTATCTCATAAAACTCCTACCAAGATTATTAGGCTATCATTTTTATTCTATAATTAAAGTAAATGAAGAAGCCTCTTGAATTTTGATAGGATATGAAAGAAGTCTATAAGAACTCAGAATAATGTCTACATTTCATTTTCATCTATACATACACCAGTCTTGTAAGAATAATGTCTACATTTGTATTTTTTTAAATCTGTTTCTTTTTGTCTTTTTTTTTCTCCATTAGACTTCTTAATTTAGTTTTCTACATATATGAATGTTTTATTGCGTAAGTCTTTATTTTTATTTTGTAATTGTTATATTTTATTATTCATTACAATTTGCATATATATATTTCTATGAAATTTTAGTCATTCTAATGTATCTATAAAAATTCACATGGAACACACGTGCGAAGCACGTGCTCAGAAACTAGTATTATTATAAGTGGAAGATTTTAAGTTCAAAGTTAGATTACGAAAATGCCCTTCACCAACTTTTTAAATTAAAAAATCTTTTATTAATTTTAAAAATTAAACCAATAATGACAATTAAACTAGACCCAATACATGATTAGATGTTACAACTTATCATTTTCCATTTCTTAATGAATTTGATTGTTAAACCTTTTAGCTTCTACCATTGAACACATTCATTCACAACCTTTCATGTACTTAATTTCTCCCTGTATAAATTAAATAAAAAAATTAATCCACTACACTTTGTGTTTCATCATCTAATAGTTCTTATGTAATATTTTTTTATTGGTAACTATTTTTCTTATTGATTTGTGCCTTCGTTCATTTTTTATTTTCATGATCGTTGGAGAAACACATCATCTAATAGTTCTCATGTAATATTTTTTTATTGGTTACTATTTTTCTTATTGGTTTGTGCCCTTCATTCATTTTTTTAATTTTAATGATTGTTCGAGTATTTATATTCGAAGAAACTTCAGCCTTGGGGCTTAAATTTTTGAGTGATAATTTGAGTGATAATTCTAATTGGTAAAAATATTGTTCTAGCCTTACAAGTTGCTCATTATCACCCAAAAAAATTGTTGATATTTAAGTTCTAGGAAGAAAATAAATACTTAAAAGAGTTTATTTTATATGCACAAAAACACATATAGGAGACTTCAGACAGTGTTGAGCAATTTTATATCAACAAGAGTTGGGCTTATATAAATTATAACAGTTACAGAGGTCAAACGTGCAAGGCACGTTTTCAGAACTAGTATTTATTTAAAAGAGAACCCTAGATCTGCCTACGTGGTGCCACCATTAGCAAGAATTTTCTTTAAAATTTATTTGTTACCAAAACTAGCCTACCTCTTTCATAAAAAGATGTGACTTTTATGAAAAGTTGCGACTTTAATGAAAAGTTGCGACTTTAATTAAAAGTTGTGACTTTTATCAAAAGTTGTGACTTTTATCAAAAGTTGTCATTTTATGAAAAGTAGTGAGTTTAATGAAGAGTTTCGACTTTAATCAAAGTTTTGACTTTTATCAAAAGTTGTGACTTTAATGAAAAGTTGTGACTTCATAAAAAAAGTTGTGACTTTTATGAAAAGTTGTGAACTTTCCGACGTGTTGCAACTTTTCCAAATAGTTGTAACCTTTCTAATAAGGCATAATAAGCATTTGCTCACACTACTCATTGTTGTCTATAAATAGAGGGACTTCCTCTCATTTAAAACAACAAAAAATGTTATTTTCTTCTTCTACTTTCGCAAAATTAAATATTCGTGTACTTTGTTGTTGTTGAGTGCCTTACTGACACCCATATTTTTGTATCAATAAGTTGGTGAATAAAATTGTTCCATCATGAGAGGATGTAATTCTATAAACCGCTGGTATTGGATGCGAATAGTTTTCTTAAGGGGACATTGTGCATTCAGTGGACTCAGTTTTTTCGTTTCTATTTCATTCTATTTTTACATATCCTGAAATGTTTTCTTACACATTAATTTATGCTTATGATATTAATTGTTGTTTTTGAGTACATGTTTTAAACTTGGTTGTTTATATTTGTGCAAAGTTATTGTCTCTGGTTATATTGAACATATACATATATAGTACGTACACTCATTGTGCTCAGTTCCAAGAATTCATGTTTTGATATTCTATAACTTAAAAGTACTATATATAAGCTTAGATATTATTCATAGATATGAAATACTCACTTATCAATTGAAGAAATTCATTAAGGAAGTCCAAAAGTGATCATTTCTTTCATGTTCAAGCGTACTTTCTTTTTCGAATACGTTAACAAAATTTTGAATTTTCTGCTAAGACATATATCACAATTGTTAAATCTATGCAACTTAAATTTTTCTTTTTATTACAAAATTTTCATTGTATATATATTCTTATTTTCTTCTTTACTTTCCTTTTAATGTTGATTAAAGAACAAATGAATTATTATTTCGTGAATAATTCATTCCTTAGACGTTCTTGAGTTCTATGATAATGACAAATAATTAAATTAATGTTGGAATATTGCTAATATTTTTAAGAACCTATTTTCCATTATTTTTTACGTATGAATATTTGTAAAAAATTACTTGCAAGTTCAGTGCAACCTAGTTGAAAAATATACTCACATCACTATAATAGATCTTGATTTTGTTCCATGAGGTAGGGGAATACTAATTAACATTAACTTCCTGCAATGATTGGCCCTATGAGTATTGATCAATGTTATTGCCTTCGTTGGAAACTGCGGGCATATCACTAGAGAGGGCAATGAGAAGTTATGCTAATTCATAACAAGAAAGAGTGAGCACCAAATGCAGAAAATGATACCAAACTTGTGATCCCCTCAACATCCAAGTCAAGTTCTCAGATCATTTTGCAAGAACTAGCAAACAAGACAGAAACTCTTGTTGTAAAGGGCCGTTTGTCGATTTGTTTGAGAATAAATTAAAGACAAATTTGATGAGTTAAATGTACCACTAAAAATGCAGTTTGAATGAACAAAATGTTCTTCATTGCAAACTGAAAATAGTCCATAATAAACTTGTAATCCCAAAAGTTTAAGTAAAATTAGAAACAGAATATATGTGCGCATTCCTGAGCTTGAAAATTTTGAAATGCAAAAACTGCACATGCTAGTACAGAACAGTTTTGTGGTTCAACGCAACCTCCAAAACCGTTATTTCCAACCATCATACCATTCAGCTTCATCCATAACAGGGACCGAGGTGTAGTGCACTGAAGCTGGCTGAAGAATTTGTTTCTCTTCATTGCCGTCATCATTCCAATTCTTAGCTTGTCCCCATTCATCTTGATCCCAGTTGTTAACATATCCCCATTGGTCTTGGTCCCAATTATTTGCTTGTTCCGAGTCATCTTGAACAATCTCCACTTTTTCAGGCAAGAAGCAGCCCTTGTAGGAGCCATTGTCTGCACAATACCACAAAAGTTTGTTCCAGTAGTGGTCCTGCCAATAAAAATATATTCAGAAAGAGGATAGACAGAAACTCCACCTTTACTATGGGCATACATAATAAATAAATGGCTTACCTGCAGATGATGTGTGGATTCCGATAACTACAAGCAATGATCTAGCTCTTGTAACAGCAACATTGAACCTTCTCGGATTATTTAAAAATCCTAAATAATGGATTCTATCAAAGTCATTATGCTGTATAGTTGATCGGACGGTGGATATGATAATAACTTGTCTCTCCTGACCTTGAAATTGCTCTACGCTGCCAACCTTTATATCAGCCCAATCAAAGCTCTGAATTAGAGCTCTTCTTATTTTCAATACTTGCTGCCTGTAAGGTGTTATCACCCCAATATCTTCCTCTTTGAGACCTTTGTTCTGTATCAGATCTCTGATGATCTCTACTACCTTGCTTGCTTCGATCCTGTTGAACCATGACGGGTTGTTTCTTTCCCTTTCATCACAACCTTGTATACCAATGAAAAGCAAAGGGAACTCCTTGTTTGGAAGCAGGTCCACCCAAGGTTTATCATCTTCTTTACATGAGATACTCATACACTCTCCTCCATAAAACATTTCTGAGGGAAGCTTCAAAATTGCCGGATGACACCGATAGCTCCTTACTAGTCTGGTAGCATAATTTTCGTTGAGAGAACCATATAACTCGCATTCAAATAACCTTTCCATGTATGACCTACCCAATCCATACCTTTCAGCATCTTTTGAGAAAACTACGGGACCAAGTTGCCGTGGGTCACCAGCGAGTACAACTACTGTCTCCTTACTTAAAAGATGTGACAGAGGAATCATGGTATCAGGCTCCGATGCTGTCCTGCCTCATCCAAGAAAATATGAGACAAGTGTCCCCGTTTGATGCCTTGTGCATAAAGAAGAAATGCGCTAGCATATGTAGATATGATAATTCTATATCTTCGAAGCTCCCTCAGAAGAGGACACTTAAAACGATTATCTTCAACATTGCAAAACGAAGGCAACTAGGATTCACATCGTATAAAGGACGTGACAGTGCATTCAACCTAAATATCTCATGCTCCTGCACTTCAACATTCTGCTGACTCACAAGTTTCTCAAGTATATGGTCTGCAGCACTATTTGAAGGTGCACACACAAGAACTCGAGCATCTTTCCTCATAATATGTAGCTGGATGATAGCTTCTATAAGAGTCCTTGTTTTTCCTGTACCAGGAGGCCCATGGATAAGATATGGAGCCCCTCCTTCACACCCGTGAATCTTTTCAACAGCACTTGTTTGCTCCTTGTTAAGCATGCATGAATTACGAGGTGCCAGTACAGCAGCTTGTATGTTTCTCGTGCTGGATATGACTGATGGAAATAGAATTTCTCCATCTAAGCTTTCTGTAGCTTCGATGGCTTGATGCAACCTCCGCACTCCCACACGGTTGAAGGCAAACTGCACATTGTAAAGGTTTCTACCTACATGGTTGTCGTGAAATTCCTTATCAAACTTCAAATATACATCTTCTGCTTCAACTCGGTGAATATAACCCTGTGCAAGAACCACCAAGTTTATGTTAATACATTTAATTCTTTTGATTGTAATGACATGCAAAACTTAAAAAAAGCAGCAAGAAATAACAATTGTTCTAACCTTTCAAGTAAAGTAGATGAAAATAAAATTCAAAACAGAAAAATAATTGATGACATGACGAAGTGAACCAGGTTCACAATCCATTAGCAGAGCCAACGCCGGAACTGAGAAAGTTTATTGAATTAAGATAACTACTTTCCTTGTTTATTGTTCCTTGTTTATTTTCCTTGTTTCTTCTCTATCATTTCCAAAATGTGAACGCACCTGGTAAGGGGTAATGATCTCACTAGCATATGCGGTAGCTAGCTTTGCAAAGATATGATCTCCATCAACAAGTGATGGCCTCCTCTCAGCTAGCCCTGGGACATGAAGGGACAAAAAGTGTTGTCCCCTACGCTTCATGGTGACGGACTCCATATCGTAGTCCCTAATGTCTTCCTGATGCAAGAAACTATAAGATATTAGTACTACCCAAAATCAAGTCTTAGTTAAATCAAAATCTGTTCACAAACCTCCATCTTGATTTCTTCAATTGCTAGTAAAGTTCTAAAATAGGCAACATAATTATCTCTTCTTAAACCTTCCCCGATAACATCAGGAAATTTTCTCTTCTCTATCATTTCCCTTACATCCCGTGGAATTGGATATGGCAGAAGTTTGTGTCTGAATATACCATATGAATCCCTCGTAGGACGAGAACCCCCAACGAATCCAACATCTACTGCTGGCGCTTTCTTCTTTCTGTTTCGGTGGAATGGCATACTCGAAGCCAGGGACTGGGAAACGTTGTCCTCAGCTAAGACAAAAACTAACCTTTCTATGTTGTCATCACCCACATTGAAATGCACAGCTGATGTGTGCAATCCAATTTCTTTGGGTTTACAACTCAGCCATACAGTTAGTGGCCGACCTGGTTGTAACATTCTATCCTCTATGCTAAAGGACTCCATGAATTCTTCAACATATTGCAAGTCAGAACAAGCAGTTGGAGGTTTCATCAGAGATAGCGTGAATGAATCCTCGGGTTTCGAGTCATAGATCTTAATTGACCACAGCTCCACGGTTTCATTGGTAGTATTCTCTATTGTGATCGAATCAACAACAGTTTCCCCAACAAAGCCTGATTTTGGTTTTCCCTCTATCAGCGGAAATGGAACAGATATAACAACTATATCACTCTCTTCATTTGGATTGTAGCTATAAGCTGATTTATATTTGTCAAAGTCGACAAATCCGATGTCTCCTTTATCAGTAATTGTTGAGTATCCATCGTCCGACTTATAACCGATTGTAGCCATGAGTAATTGAGGGGAATTTGAACAAGAACCTGCAGTTATTGTACGACTGCCAAATTTTAAGATTCATGGAGAAAGTAAACATGAATGAATTAATTACCACAACACTTGACACTTAAGCCGAATCCTTTTACACAAACAATCTGATAGTAAAATGAAAATGATGAGAACTAGACCGACAAACAGCAAATTTTCATTTGGACAGTGTACAAGGCATACATATTGATACGCAGTCAGTATTTGCGTCAAACTTCTAATATTCAGCTGATCAGTCAATACGTAATAGGTACAGATAACCTTTTAAGTAAACTAATTTATAGTAACAATGCCAATGTTGCATTTATAGATTATTCATGTATTTGACATTGTTATGAAAGAATCATTAGTTAGCACAAACGGTTGGTCAATTTGTTTGCAAAACATTGCTTTAAAATGAGTAAAATGACTTCCTAATCAAACGGAAAACAAGTTTCACAAGCGACATTCTACATTGATTGTATTCTCCTCATCCACCTCCCCCTACCGTCACACCCTGTAGCCCCCATCTCCACCACCACCGCCCCTACTTTCATATATAGAAATGCTTTCCAGAACAATTATATTTTTTTCCTTACATACCAAAAAAAAAGAAAATAAATAACGGAAAACATCTTCCTTCACACTGAACAAACCTAAATGATTTTTCAATGTAAGTTCTCCTTTTGTTACTTAGAGATGTTACTTAAATATACATCCACTTTTTGGGACACCCCGAAAGTATAGATAGATAAGCCTAATAATCAACTGTTCTGAACTATTCCAAGGTTTCAGGTCAGAAAATCACAAATAATTTAAAAAAATTAGCCCCTCCCCAGTGCTCGCACACATAATTTTGCTCACTCAAATTCAAAACCATAAGATTGAAATTCAGGAATGTTTGTCACACGAGCAAGTCCCTCTTGTCCGCAACTAAAAATATTGAAAATCAAGTCTACATCAAAATTAGGCCAAATTCTACAAAAGCTTTTAGAAGTTGCTCTTAAAATCAAACCATACACATATATAAGAAAAGAAAACACACAATCACAAATGAGTTGAGAAAAGTAAAAACGCAGATCAAATAAAATAGATACGAAGGAAAACTCACCTCGATTTTGGTCTCTAGAAAGATTGAACAGAGAAGAAGGGTTTATACTTAATTAGAAATGAGAAAATGTGGATTGTCTCTAAGAGAAAATTATAGTTTGGTCATTAGATTGATGTAATCTATTCTCAGATTACAAATTTAATAAGTAGTTGACAGAACAGGAATATAGTGTATTCTTACTTTAATGAATTTTCTTCTATTATAAGTGAGCTGATCTGGATAGATAATTAATGCTACAAACTCCGGTTTCATATAATCAAACATAGAAACATATGTCGCTTGACATATCTAATTCTACGATATGGAAGTCCGTCTTGATTATTCGTTCTAACTTGATTAGCGAAACAACTAATTAGCTAACTAGTCAGCCACCATAAAGGTAATGTTAGAACGTATATACAGAATAAATGATAATAATTGTAAATCATTTAGTAATGTCTTACAATCCTAAACAAGATAATCAAAATAAAATTTATAATTTAGAATGTTTTCTTCGAGAGGTTGATGAACTAGTTGATTATCTATCCGAAGAATTATCACATAATTATTAGGAAAGTCACTCTTCAACTAAGTGAGAGCTTCTCAAAGGCTCATAATCTCTATGCAATAATTGTACGCTTAGGTACTTTATTGGCTGCTGTTGGATCATTTAATAGATGTTTCGTCATAGATTTCAATAAGTGATTTCTTACTTAGTTTTCTTGTATTTGTTAGGTAATTAGTAAAAAATATTATCCCAAAATATTCAGACTAGGATTACAATTATATTTCTTATCAATTTTTTTATCTTTTTACTCTCTCTTTCATTTGGTCTATGAAATGCAGAAATTGATTCAAACACCTTATTTATTTCTCTTTTGTTTTTAGGACCAAATTGTCTTCATTAAAGAACAAAGTTTTATTGCAAAAGTTAGGAAGAACAATATCTAAAGGTTCCAAAAGCAAACATTATATAAGAACATATTTACTACTAAAATAACATTGATTGTTGATAGAAATCTACTACTATATATTCCAACTCCAGCCCCAGAATATGAAATCATTGGCGGCTTCATTCGAATGCTCAGACATTCTCCCTCCTAACCTCCTCCTCTTCCTCTGGAGTGAAGTCGTTCTTGATGTTCAGGTAGTTAGCCGCCAGAATCAGATCAATAAGAGTTCCCTCATGACGAGAGAGAAAACGGTTGAGTTTTTTTTTTTTTTTTTTTAAAGCAAAAATTTCTTTTTTATCTCTCATATCACCATTACTACAATTTGTTGCTTTCCTTTAATTTTGTTCGTTTCTTCCCTCTATTTCCCCATTTTCTTAAGATAAAAAAAATCAAGTGAGCAAGGAGCAAAAATTAATTAAAATACCTTATTTATCTCTCATTTCACAAGGATGCATTAGTTTTAGAAGTAAACAAGGAGCAGAATGCGTTTCAAGAAATCTTTTCTCACTGAAAATCAAGTGACGTCCGATTAAATTAATATGAAGAGTTCATTTCTAATTCTTTTCTTGATTTACTTATGCAGTTTCCTAAGCAGCTCGGGCACTTTTGTTTCAAATGAATGTTCCTAAGCAGTTTTGGGCCGCTACGGTCTCTACAACTTGTTTTTTGATAAATTGCACATCATCTACTGTACTTGTGGTAATGCGCCTTACGAAGTTTTTTTTTCCAAACAAGTCATGTTTTTAGGTGAACCTAAGGTGTTTGAAAGCACATGTTATATTCGAGATGTTCAATCATTTGTTTCCAAGTTAGATCCCAATGCATTAAAATGTGTTTTTCTATGTTATTCCCGCCTTCAAAAGGATGGATATCAGTGTTATTCTATAGAATTTAACAAATATCTTCTGTCAACCCAACTGATGTGATATTTTCAGAGACTACACCCTTGTTCTATGCACCTCCCATTTCTGCAAGTCAAGGAAAGGAAGATAAGTCGTTAGACGGTATCAAGTTGCTTATTTTGTGACAAAATAATCAGATGATGTGGCTCTCCCATCCCCTAGTTTTTTTCTATTGAGCAGGAATATACTATTGTGCCTTTTCAACAGCTCCCGTTAGACCAACAATTCATGTTTACTCGAGGAGGCAAGAGACCGATGATACATGTCCATCACTTGTTACTTTATCATCAGATCTTGATCTCCCTAGCGCTCTCTACGAAGGTACACATAGATGTAAATTCACATATTTCATTGCTAATTTTGTTTTGTATGACCATTTATCCTCGACGTCTAGATCCTTGATTGTTTCTCTAGATTCTATCTTTGTACCTAAAACAGTGAGGGGGCTTTGAATCATCCTGGATGGTCTGATGTGATGCTCCACGAAATACATGCCTTAGAGGAAAACGGCACATGGGATTTGCTGGATTTACCCAACGGAAAGAAACCGGTGGAATATAAGTGGGTGTTCACAGTTGAAGTTAATCCAGATGGTTCTGTGGCAAGACTTAAGGTCATCCTTGTGGCTAAAGGTATTCTCAGACATACTGAATGGATTATTCAAACACCTTTTCTCGAGTTGGTAAACTCATTTATGTTCGCTTAATCATATTTCTAGTTGCTTCAAAGAATTGGCCTTTACATCGGTTGAATATCAAAAAAAATTCCTTCATGGTGATCTTCAAGAGGAAGTATATATGGAACAGGCACCTGGATTTCTTGCTCAAAGGGAATACGGGAAAGTCTATCATTTGATGAAGTCCTTGTATGACTTAAATCAGAGTCCTCTAAGCTTGTTTTGCAAGTTCAGTGAGTAGTTTAAGAGTTCGGGTTGAAAATGAGCAAATGTGATCACTCAGTTTCTATCAGCTGTCAACAACTAGCACTATCCTTCTTGTTGTATATGTTTACGACATTATCATAAGAGGAAGTGATGAGACGGGATCTCTTCCCTTAAGTATTTCCTTCATACTAGGTTTCATGCAAAGACTTATGTCAATTAAGATACTTTTTGGGTGTAGAAGTAAAATAGAAGCAAGGAGGAGATTTTTTCCTTGTTAGAGAAAGTATAATCTTGACCTACTTGCAGAAACCAAAAATTTGGCAGCCAATCTTCCGGTATTCACTCCAACATGAATATTACAAAAGATGATGGTGATTCTTTTGATAATTCATAAAAATATATAAGGTTAGTTGGGAAATTAAACTATCTTACTGTGACTCGTTCGGATATTGGTTTTGCGGTAAGGGTTGTTAGCAAGCTCATCTCCACGCCTACGATCGAACATTGGGAATCCCTGACATAGATTTTGTGTTACTTAAAAGGTGCCCCTGGAATAAATATATTGTATAACGATCACAATCATATTCATGTTGAGTGTTTTGCAGATGCGAACTACGTTGGATCCAAAATTGATAGGAGATCGATTACAGGCTATTGTATCTTTGTTGGAGGAACCTAGTTTAATTGAGGCATAAGAAGTAAAGTGTTGTATCTCGGTCTAGTGCAAATTTCGAGTATATAGTTATGTCACAATCTACGTGTGAGATTATATGGATACATCTTCTTTTTAACGAAAATTGCCCTAAAGCATCATACGCTAGCAATACTTTGATGCGATAATCAAGTTGCTCTTCATATTGCCTCAAATCCGGTGTATCATGAAAGAACTAAACGTATTGAGGTTGACTGTCATTTTGTTCCTGAGAAAATTCATGAGAACTTGATTTCCACTATCTATGTTAAGAAAGGAGAGAAACTGATGATTAATTTGCTCACAAAGGCATCGCATAAAACTCGAGTAGATTATCTTTGTAACAAGTTAGGCATGATCAATATCTATGCTCCAACTTGAGGGAGTGTTATAGAATGTATATAGACTTCATTCCTACTAAAGTATATAGCCTTATTAGATAGCATCTTTATAGGAATTACAAATTCTTAGGAATCATCTTTTATTTTTTTCCTAAGTTAGCACACAAACTATTGTATTTATACATTGATTTCTTAGTGGAATAAAGTATCTTCTTCCATGTGATAACATGGTATCATTCCATCTGATTACATTTTTCAAAAGGAAACTTATTCATACATTTATTAAAGGCATAATACATAAAAGTGCTCTTTAACTTGGCCTCATTTTACATTTATGCCCTTCAACTTTGAATATGCACAAGTATGCACTTAAACTTGTATAATTTGGACAAATAGACACATGAGTGCTACGTGACACAATACACGTAGGACGAAAAATGACATGTAGGATGCCATGTAGGACATGTGTGTCTATTTGTTCAACATCATACAAGTTTAAGTGTCTACTGTTGGGACAGTGCTCGCACACATTAATTTTGTCTCACTCAAATTCAAAACCATAAGATTGAAATTCAGGAATGTTTGCACACGAGCAAGTCCCTCTTGTCGCAACAAAAATATTGAAAATCAAGTCTACATCAAAATTAGGCCAAATTCTACAAAAGCTTTTAGAAGTTGCTCTTAAAATCAAACATACACATATATAAGAAAAGAAAACACACAATCACAATGAGTTGAGAAAAGTAAAAACGCAGATCAAATAAAAATAGACGAAGGAAAACTCACCTCGATTTTGGTCTCTAGAAAAGATGAAGAAGAAGGGTTTATACTTAATTAGAAATGAGAAAATGTGGATTGTCTCTAAGAGAAAATTATAGTTTGGTCATTAGATTGATGTAATCTATTCTCAGATTACAAATTTAATAAGTATTGACAGAACAGGAATATAGTGTATCTTACTTTAATGAATTTTCTTCATTATAAGTGAGCTGATCTGGATAGATAATTAATGCTACAAACTCCGGTTTCATATAATCAAACATAGAAAACATATGTCGCTTGACATATCTAATTCTACGATATGGAAGTCCGTCTTGAAATTCGTTCTAACTTGATTAGCAAACAACTAATTAGCTAACTAGTCAGCCACCAATAAATGGTAATGTTAGAACGTAATACAGAATAAATGAATAATTGTAATCATTTAGTAATGTCTTACAATCCTAAACAAGATATCAAAATAAGATTTATAATTAGAATGTTTTCTTCGAGAGGTTGATGACTAGTTGATTATCTATCCAAGAATTATCACATAATTATTAGGAAAGTCACTCTTCAACTAAGTGAGAGCTTCTCAAGGCTCATAATCTCTATGCATATAATTGTACGCTTAGGTACTTTATTGGCTGCTGTTGGATCATTAATAGATGTTTCGTCATAGATTTCAATAAGTGATTTCTTACTTACGTTTTCTTGTATTGTTAGGTAATTAGTAAAATAAATTATCCCACAAATTCAGACTAGGATTACAATTATATTTCTTACAATTTTTTTATCTTTTTACTCTCTCTTTCATTTGGTCTATGAAATAGCAGAAATTGATTCAAACACCTATATATTTCTCTTTTGTTTTTAGGACCAAATGTCTTCATTAAAGAACAAAGTTTTATGCAAAAGTTAGGAAGAACAATATCTAAAGGTTCAAAAGCAAACATTATATAAGAACATATTTACTACTAGAATAACATTGATTGTTGATAGAAATCTACTACTATATATTCAACTCCAGCCCAGGATATGAAATCATTGGCGGCTTCATTCGAATGCTCAGACATTCTCCCTCCTAACCTCCTCCTCTTCCTCTGAAGTGAAGTCGTTCTTGATGTTCAGGTAAGTTAGCCGCCAGTCAGATCAATAAGAGTTCCCTCATGACGAGAGAGAGAAAACGGTTGAGTTTTTTTTTTTTTTTTTGAAAGCAAAAATTCCTTGTTTATCTCTCATATCACCATTACTACAATTTGTTGCTTTCCTTTAATTTTGTTCGTTTCTTCCCTCTATTTCCCATTTTCTTAAGATAAAAAAAAATCAAGTGAGCAAGGAGCAAAAAATTAATAAATACCTTATTTACTCTCATTTCACAAGGATGCATTAGTTTAGAAGTAAACAAGGAGCAGAATGCGTTTCAAAATCTTTTCTCACTGAAAATCAAGTGACGTCCGATTAAATTAATATGAAGAGTCATTCTAATTCTTTTCTTGATTTACTTAGCAGTTTCTAAGCAGCTCGGGCACTTTTGTTTCAAATGAATGTTCCTAAGCAGTTTGGGCCGCTACGGTCTCTACAACTTGTTTTTTGATAAATTGCACATCATCTACTGTACTTGTAGTAATGCGCCTACGAAGTTTTTTTTTCCAAAACAAGTCATGTTTTTAGGTGAACCTAAGGTTTTGAAACAATGTTATATTCGAGATGTTCAATCATTTGTTTCCAAGTTAGATCCCAATGCATTAAAATGTGTTTTTTCATGGAGCCCCTCCTTCACACCCGAGAATCTTTTCAACAGCACTTGTTTGCTCCTTGTTAAGCATGCATGAATTACGAGGTGCCAGTACAGCAGCTTGTATGTTTTCTCGTGCGATATGACTGATGGAAATAGAATTTCTCCATCTAAGCTTCTGTAGCTTCGATGGCTTGATGCAACCTCCGCACTCCCACACGTTGAAGGCAAACTGCACATTGTAAGGGTTTCTACCTACATGGTTGTCGTGAAATTCCTTATCAAACTTCAAATATACCTCTTCTGCTTCAACTCGGTGAATATAACCCTGTGCAAGAACCACCAAGTTTATGTTAATACATTTAATTCTTTTGATTGTAATGACATGCAAAACTTAAAAAAATAGCAGCAAGAAATAACAATGTTCAAACCTTTCAAGTAAAGTAAATGAAAATAAAATTCAAAACAGAAAAAATAATTGATGACATGACGAAGTGAACCAGGTTCACAATCCATTAGCAGAGCCACGCCGGAACTGAGAAAACCTTATTAAAATCCGAAGAATCTTTAAATAAGGAAAAGAAGTACAGAAGACTCCTTATAAGGAAAAGAAAGTTTATGAATTAAGATAACTACTTTCCTTGTTTCTTCTCTATCATTTCCAAAATGTGAACGCACCTGGTAAGGGGTAATGATCTCACTAGCATATGCGGTAGCTAGCTTGCAAAGATATGATCTCCATCAACAAGTGATGGCCTCCTCTCAGCTAGCCCTGGACATGAAGGGACAAAAAAGTGTTGTCCCCTACGCTTCATGGTGACGGACTCCATATCGTAGTCCCTAATGTCTTCCTGATGCAAGAAACTATAAGATATTAGTACTACCCAAAATCAAGTCTTAGTTAAATCAAAATCTGTTCACAAACCTCCATCTTGATTTCTTCAATTGCTAGTAAAGTTCTAAAATAGGCAACATAATTATCTCTTCTTAAACCTTCCCGATAACATCAGGAAATTTTCTCTTCTCTATCATTTCCCTTACATCCCGTGGAATTGGATATGCAGAAGTTTTGTCTGAATATACCATATGAATCCCTCGTAGGACGAGAACCCCCAACGAATCCAACATCTACTGCTGGCGCTTTCTTCTTTCTGTTTCGGTGGAATGGCATACTCGAAGCCAGGGACTGGGAAACGTTGTCCTCAGCTAAGACAAAAACTAACCTTTCTATGTTGTCATCACCCACATTGAAATGCACAGCTGATGTGTGCAATCCAATTTCTTTGGGTTTACAACTCAACCATACAGTTAGTGGCCGACCTGGTTGTAACATTCTATCCTCTATGCTAAAGGACTCCATGAATTCTTCAACATATTGCAAGTCAGAACAAGCAGTTGGAGGTTTCATCAGAGATAGCGTGAATGAATCCTCGGGTTTCGAGTCATAGATCTTAATTGACCACAGCTCCACGGTTTCATTGGTAGTATTCTCTATTGTGATCGAATCAACAACAGTTTCCCCAACAAAGCCTGATTTTGGTTTTCCCTCTATCAGCGGAAATGGAACAGATATAACAACTATATCACTCTCTTCATTTGGATTGTAGCTATAAGCTGATTTATATTTGTCAAAGTCGACAAATCCGATGTCTCCTTTATCAGTAATTGTTGAGTATTCATCGTCCGACTTATAACCGATTGTAGCCATGAGTAATTGAGGGAATTTGAACAAGAACCTGCAGTTATTGTACAACTGCCAAATTTTAAGATTCTCGGAGAAAGTAAACATGAATGAATTAATTACCACAACACTTGACACTTAAGCCGAATCACTTTTACGCAAACAATCTGATAGTAAAATGAAAATGATGAGAACTAGACCAACAAGCTGCAAATTTTCATTTGGACAGTGTACAAGGCATACTTATTGATACGCAGCCAGTATTTGCGTCAACTTCGAATATCAGCTGATCAGTCAATACGTAATAGGTACAGATAACCTTTTAAGTAAAATAACCTTATAGTAAGCATGCCAATGTTGCATTTATAGATTATTCATGTATTTGACATTGTTATGAAAGAATCATTACTTAGCACAAACGGTTGGTCAATTTGTTTGCAAAACTTTGCTTCAAAATGAGTAAAATGACTTCCTAATCAAACGAAAACAAGTTTCACAAGCGATATTCTACATTGATTGTATTCTCCTCATCCACCACCCCTACCGTCACACCCTGTAGCCCCCATCTCCACCACCACCGCCCCTACTTCTCATATATAGAAATGCTTTCCAGAACAATTATATTTTTTCCTTACATACCAAAAAAAAAGAAAATAAATAACGGAAAAAACACTCTCAATGTAAGTTCTCCGTTTTGATACTTAGAGATGTTACTTAAATATACATCCACTTTTTCGAACACTAAAAGTATAGATAGATAAGCCTAATAATCAACTGTTCTGAACTATTACAAGGTTCCAGGTCAGAAAATCACAAATAATTTAAATTCTTACCCCTCCCCAGTGCTCGCACACATTATTTTTCTCACTCAAATTCAAAACCATAAGATTGAAATTCAGGAATGTTTGTCACATGAGCAAGTCCATCTTCTCCGCAACTAAAAATATTGAAAATCAAGTCTACATCAAAATTAGGCCAAATCTACAAAAGCTTTTAGAAGTTGCTCTTAAAATCAAATCATACACATATATAAGAAAAGAAAACACACAATCACAAATGAGTTGAGAAAACTAAAAACGCAGATCAAATAAAATAGATACGAAGGAAAACTCACCTCGATTTTGGTCTGTAGAAAGAGAACAGAGAAGAAGGGTTTAACTTAATTAGAAATGAGAAAATGTGGATTGTCTCTAAGAGAAAATTATAGTTTGGTCATTAGATTGATGTAATCTATCTCAGATTACAAATTTAATAAGTAGTTGACAGAACAGGAATATAGTGTATTCTTACTTTAATGAATTTTCTTCTATTATAAGTGAGCTGATCTGGATAGATAATTAATGCTACAAACTCCGATTTCATATAATCAAACATAGAAAAAAATGTCGCTTGACATATCTAATTCTACGATATGGAAGTCCGTCTTGATTATTCGTTCTAACTTGATTAGGGAAACAACTAATTAGCTAACTTGTCAGCCACCGTAAAGGTAATGTTAGAACGTATATACAGAATAAATGATAATAATTATAAATCATTTAGTAATGTCTTACAATCCTAAACAAGAGAATCAAAATAAGATTTATAATTTAGAAATGTTTTCTTAGTTGATTATCTGTCCGAAGAATTATCACATAATTATTAGGAAAGTCACTCTTCAACTAAGTGAGAGCTTCTCAAAGGCTCATAATCTCTATGCAAATAACTGTACACTTAGGTACTTTATTGGCTGCTGTTGGATCATTTAATAGATGTTTCGTCATAGATTTCAATAAGTGATTTCTTACTTAGTTTTCTTGTATTTGTTAGGTAATTAGTAAAAAATATTATCCCAAAATATTCAGACTAGGATTACAATTATATTTCTTATTTTTTTAATCTTTTTACTCTCTCTTTCATTTGGTCTATGAAATCTGCAGAAATTGATTCAAACACCTTATTTATTTCTCTTTTGTTTTTAGGACCAAATTGTCTTCATTAAAGAACAAAGTTTTATTGCAAAAGTTAGGAAGAACAATATCTAAAGGTTCCAAAAGCAAACATTATATAAGAACATATTTACTACTAGAATAACATTGATTGTTGATAGAAATCTACTACTATATATTCCAACTCCAGCCCCAGAATATGAAATCATTGGCGGCTTTATTCGAATGCTCAGACATTCTCCCTCCTAACCTCCTCCTCTTCCTCTGAAGTGAAGTCGTTCTTGATGTTCAGGTAGTTAGCCGCCAGAATCAGATCAATAAGAGTTCCCTCATGACGAGAGACAAAACAGTTGAGTTTTTTTTTTGAAAGCAAAAATTCCTTATTTATCTCTCATATCACCATTACTACAATTTGTTGCTTTCCTTTAATTTTGTTTGTTTCTTCCCTCTATTTCCCCATTTTCTTAAGATAAAAAAAATTCAAGTGAGCAAGGAGCAAAAATTAATTAAAATACCTTATTTATCTCTCATTTCACAAGGATGCATTAGTTTTAGAAGTAAACAAGGAGCAGAATGCGTTTCAAGAAATCTTTTCTCACTGAAAATCAAGTGACGTCCGATTAAATTAATCTGAAGAGTTCAATTCTAATTCTTTTCTTGATTTACTTATGCAGTTTCCTAAGCAGCTCGGGAACTTTTGTTTCAAATGAATGTTCCTAAGCAGTTTTGGGCCGCTACGGTCTCTACAACTTGTTTTTTGATGAATTGCTCATCATATACTGTACTTGTGGTAATGCGCCTTACGAAGTTTTTTTTTCCAAACAAGTCACTGTTCTTAGGTGAACCTAAGGTGTTTGAACGCACATGTTATATTCGAGATGTTCAATCATTTGTTTCCAAGTTAGATCCCAATGCATTAAAATGTGTTTTTCTATGTTATTCCCGCCTTCAGAAGGATGGATATCAGTGTTATTCTATAGAACTTAACAAATGAGCAAATGGGATCACTCAGTTTCTATCTGCTGTCAACAACTAGCACTATCCTTCTTGTTGTATATGTTTACGACATTATCATAAGAGGAAGTGATGAGACGGGGATCTCTTCCCTTAAGTATTTCCTTCATACTAGGTTTCATGCAAAGACTTATGTAAATTAAGATACTTTTTGGGTGTAGAAGTAAAATAGAATTAGCAAGGAGGAGATTTTTTCCTTCTTAGAGAAAGTATAATCTTGACCTACTTGCAGAAACCAAAAATTTGGCAGCCAAATCTTCCGGTATTCAAATGGTTTCCAACATGAATATTACAAAAGATGATGGTGATTCTTTTGATAATCCATAAAAATATAGAAGGTTAGTTGGGAAATTAAACTATCTTACTGTGACTCGTTCGGATATTGGTTTTGCGGTAAGGGTTGTTAGCAAGCTCATCTCCACGCCTACGATCGAACATTGGGAATCCCTGACATAGATTTTGTGTTACTTAAAAGGTTCCCCTGGACTAAATATATTGTATAACCATCACAATCATATTCATGTTGATTGTTTTGCAGATGCGAACTACGTTGGATCCAAAATTGATAGGAGATCGATTACAGGCTATTGTATCTTTGTTGGAGGAATCTAGTTTAATTGAGGCATAAGAAGTAAAGTGTTGTATCTCGGTCTAGTGCAAATTTCGAGTATATAGTTATGTCACAATCTACGTGTGAGATTATATGGATACATCATCTTTTTAACGAAAATTGGCCTAAAGCATCATACGCTAGCAATACTTTGATGCGATAATCAAGTTGCTCTTCATATTGCCTCAAATCCGGTGTATCATGAAAGAACTAAACATATTGAGGTTGACTGTCATTTTGTTCTTGAGAAAATTCATGTGAACTTGATTTCCACTATCTATGTTAAGAAAGGAGAGAAACTGATGATTAATTTGCTCACAAAGGCATCGCATAAAACTCGAGTAGATTATCTTTGTAACAAGTTAGGCATGATCAATATCTATGCTCCAACTTGAGGGGAGTGTTATAGAATGTATATAGACTTCATTCCTACTAAAGTACATAGCCTTATTAGATAGCATCTTTATAGGAATTACAAATTCTTAGGAATCATCTTTTATTTTTTTCCTGAGTTAGCACACAAACTATTGTATTTATACATTGATTTCTTAGTGGAATAAAGTATCTTCTTCCATGTGATAACATGGTATCATTCCATCTGATTACATTTTTCAAAAGGAAACTTATTCATACATTTATTAAAGGCATAATACATAAAAGTGCTCTTTAACTTGGCCTCATTTCACATTTATGCCCTTCAACTTTGAGTATGCACAAGTATGCACTTAAACTTGTATAATTTGAACAAATAGACACATGAGTCCTACGTGACACAATACACGTAGGACGAAAAATGACATGTAGGATGCCATGTAGGACATGTGTGTCTATTTGTTCAACATCATACAAGTTTAAGTGTCTACTTGTGCATACCCAAAGTTAAAGGGTATTAATGTGATTGGAAGCCAAGTTAAAAGACATATTTATATATTATGACTTTATTAAAATGGATATTAAATCGGTCAAAGTATGTTATTAGTAACGTAAACTACCAAATCATGTCATATCATATATTATCATATCATATATTATTATAAGTGGGAACAAAAAAAAGTTAAAAGTTGAATTACGATTTTACCCTTACTATAAATTAAAAAATTATAAGGAAAAAAATTAAATTATCGTTTTACCCCTACATTATATTAAAATATTATAAATTATTAATAAATTAAATATTAAATAATAACTAAATCATATTGTTTCATCCGTTTTTGGCTTTTGATTTTCTTCCTAATCTAAATTACTCTCCCATAACCTATAGTTGTTCACTTCTATTATTAAAGAGGGTGAATGAAGAGTTGAACGGTATTGATTATGACTTTATGAGAGAAATGCATGATTATTAAACAAATCTTTCATTTCACTCTAAATACATTAGTGGATCAATAATCACTTTCATTATATTTTTTTTATTTTTTTATAGGAGAAAAATGTATGAGTACATTCTAAAACTTCATACGGAGTTTGCAATGTGATGGAAATGGATGTTTAATATCTTTGCAGAGGTTAAAATTCATCTTTTCACAAAGTTGACCTTCTAACAAGCATAGTAAGTAACTAATACATGTTCATATTTTGATAAATTCTCTTTTGATATTTAATTTTTAGGCAATTATTGAAGGAATTCAACGCGTTTTCGCTGATTTACATACTTTGGGTAAGTGAGAGGAAAACTCTCTTCTTCCTTTATTTGTCATTTCACTTAATTATGTTATGTAAGTTGATCATCGAAAAGGTGCTACATTTATCTTTCTGTCATTAAGTTTATTCCGTTTACTTTATAAAAGCTCAGTTTTTCCTGTTTCATATCATACCTAGCTCGCTACAATCTTTGGAAGAAAATTATTTTAGATAATAATGATGGTCATATCAAATATTATGTTGATTACCTATTTTTTATTGCATTCACCTAAGTAACAGCTCAAAGTGTACCAAAAAAAAACAAATACATCCACGTTAGTTTTTAAATTTAGAGCAAGAGTTTCTTGATATGCCACATATCATCATATATATCTTAATTAATTTTACATAATTCCACATATCTTATTTTCCAAATAAATAACTGAAAGTTAATTGAAAAGAATTAGTTGTCACCCTTATGTTTGTATAGAAAAATATATATTTAGATATTTTAGTCTAGAAGACTATATTTGAAATCCTTCTTTTCAATTATTTTTGGATGCAAAAGTAAGTTTTATACATAAACATATTAGATACAAGTTTTATCATATTTATAAAAATATATTGTGATAAATATTTATATAGACATGAGATCAGACTTATATAAATTTTAAATCGTAATAGAAGGTAATAGAAGATAAACGTGCAGCGCACGTTTCCAGAACTAGTATATTACTAAAAGCATGAACAAAAAAAGTTAAAAGTTGAATTACGGTTTTACCCCTTCTATAAATTAAATTGTTATAATAGATTTAAATATTTTATTATATAAATTTAATTAAAATGTTAATTAACTTTTAGACTTATTAAGATTAATTTCTAATTAAATATCTAATTAATTAATAGTTATCATCTATAATCTATATGTATATAATAATTATAATTTTTTTTTAAAAAAAATGGTCTCTATCTAAATTGCTATATTTTTCCTCTTCTCATAACTTTTTCCTTAACCCCAATAATATAATTTATGTGGATAAAATATTATCCTTTATGATAAATAATGAAATTTAATAATTTAAAGGGTGCAAAACTGCAAAATGGAGACACACATTGATACTGTCCTCTTGACTATTATTAAAGAATGACTTTATCTTCACAGGTTTAAATTCATTAACGCTTAATTACATGATAAGAACTTTAGTTGTTCTTTCTACATGGTTTGCTAATTTTAATTTTCTTTTTCATATTCTTATTTACTATTATTTGTTAATTACTTATTCAACTTTTATACTCTTAATATTCATAACTCTCATCTTTTCATATTCATAACCTCCGAATATTTAAACTAAAATATTAAGATATCTTTTGATATTCCTTCTATTCTATATATATAAATTCAACTTCTTTATCTCATAAAACTCCTACCAAGATTATTAGGCTATCATTTTTATTCTATAGTTAAAGTAAATGAAGAAGTCTCTTGAATTTTGATAGGATATGGAAGGAGTCGATAAGAACTCAGAATAATGTCTACATTGTATTTTCATCTATACATACACCAGTCTTGTAAGAATAATATCTACATTTGTATTTTTCTTAAATCTGTTTCTTTTTGTCTTTTTTTTTCTCCATTAGACTTCTTAATTTAGTTTTCTATATATATGAATGTTTTATTGCGTAAGTCTTTATTTTTATTTTGTAATTGTTACATTTTATTATTCATTACAATTTACATATATATTTCCATGAGATTTTAGTCATTCTAATGTATCTATAAAAATTCACATGGAACACACGACAAAAAAAGTTGAAAGTTAAATTACGGTTTTCCCCCTTCTATAAATTAAATTGTTATAATATATTTGATTGTATAAATTTAATTAAAATGTTAATAACTTTTAGACTTATTAAGATTAATTTCTAATTAAATATCTAATTAATTAATATTTATCATCTATAATCTATATGTATATAATAATTATAATTTTTTTTTTAAAATGGTCTCTATCTAAATTGCTATATTTTTCCTCTTCTCATAACTTTTTCCTTAACCCCAATAATATAATTTATGTGGATAAAATATTATTCTTTATGATAAATAACGAAATTTAATAATTTAAAGGGTGCAAAACTGCAAAATGAAGACACACATTGATTCTGTCCTCTTGACTATTATTAAAGAATGACTTTATCTTCACAAATTTAAATTCATTAACGCTTAATTACATGATAAGAACTTTAGTTGTTCTTTCTACATGGTTTGCTAATTTTAATTTTCTTTTTCATATTCTTATTTACTATTATTTGTTAATTACTTATTCAACTTTTATACTCTTAATATTCATAACTCTCATCTTTTCATATTCATAAGCTCCGAATATTTAAACTAAAACATTAAGATATCTTTTGATATTCCTTCTATTCTATCTATATAAATTCAACTTCTTTATCTCATAAAACTCCTACCAAGATTATTAGGCTATCATTTTTATTCTATAGTTAAAGTAAATGAAGAAGTCTCTTGAATTTTGATAGAATATGGAAGGAGTCGATAAGAACTCAGAATAATGTCTACATTGTATTTTCATCTATACATACACCAGTCTTGTAAGAATAATATCTACATTTGTATTTTTCTTAAATTTGTTTCTTTTTGTCTTTTTTTTTCTCCATTAGACTTCTTAATTTAGTTTTCTATATATATGAATGTTTTATTGCGTAAGTCTTTATTTTTATTTTGTAATTGTTACATTTTATTATTCATTACAATTTACATATATATTTCCATGAGATTTTAGTCATTCTAATGTATCTATAAAAATTCACATGGAACACACGACAAAAAAAGTTGAAAGTTAAATTACGGTTTTCCCCCTTCTATAAATTAAATTATTATAATATATTTGATTGTATAAATTTAATTAAAATGTTAATAACTTTTAGACTTATTAAGATTAATTTCTAATTAAATATCTAATTAATTAATATTTATCATCTATAATCTATATGTATATAATAATTATAATTTATTTTTTTTAAAATGGTCTCTATCTAAATTGCTATATTTTTCCTCTTCTCATAACCTTTTCCTTAACCCCAATAATATAATTTATGTGGATAAAATATTATCCTTTATGATAAATAACGAAATTTAATAATTTAAAGGGTGCAAAACTGCAAAATGAAAACACACATTGATACTGTCCTCTTGACTATTATTAAAGAATGACTTTATCTTCACAAATTTAAATTCATTAACGCTTAATTACATGTTAAGAACTTTAGTTGTTCTTTCTACATGGTTTGCTAATTTTAATTTTCTTTTTCATATTCTTATTTACTATTATTTGTTAATTACTTATTCAACTTTTATACTCTTAATATTCATAACTCTCATCTTTTCATATTCATAACTTCCAAATATTTAAACTAAAACTTTAAGATGTCTTTTGATATTCCTTCTATTCTATCTATATAAATTCAACTTCTTTATCTCATAAAACTCCTACCAAGATTATTAGGCTATCATTTTATTCTATAACTAAAGTAAATGAAGAAGCCTCTTGAATTTTGATAGGATATGAAAGAAGTCTATAAGAATTCAGAATAATGTCTACATTTTATTTTCATCTATACATACACTAGTCTTGTAAGAATAATGTCTACATTTGTATTTTTCTTAAATCTGTTTCTTTTTGTCTTTTTTTTCTCCATTAGACTTCTTAATTTAGTTTTCTACACATATGAATGTTTTATTGCGTAAGTCTTTATTTTTATTTTGTAATTGTTATATTTTATTATTCATTACAATTTGCATATATATATTTCTATGAAATTTTAGTCATTCTAATGTATCTATAAAAATTCACATGGAACACACGTGCTCAGCACGTGCTCAGAAACTAGTATTATTATAAGTGGAAGATTTTAAGTTCAAAGTTAGATTACGAAAATGCCCTTCACCAACTTTTTAAATTAAAAAATCTTTTATTAATTTTAAAAATTAAACCAATAATGACTATTAAACTAGACCCAATACATGATTAGATGTTACAACTTATCATTTTCCATTTCTTAATGAATTTGATTGTTAAACCTTTTAGCTTCTACCATTGAACACATTCATTCACAACCTTTCATGTACTTAATTTCTCCCTGTATAAATTAAATAAAAAAATTAATCCACTACACTTTGTGTTTCATCATCTAATAGTTCTTATGTAATATTTTTTTATTGGTAACTATTTTTCTTATTGATTTGTGCCTTCGTTCATTTTTTATTTTCATGATCGTTGGAGAAACACATCATCTAATAGTTCTCATGTAATATTTTTTTATTGGTTACTATTTTTCTTATTGGTTTGTGCCCTTCATTCATTTTTTTAATTTTAATGATTGTTCGAGTATTTATATTCGAAGAAACTTCAGCCTTGGGGCTTAGAATTTTTGAGTGATAATTCTAATTGGTAAAAATATTGTTCTAGCCTTACAAGTTGCTCATTATCCCCCTGTTGACGCCCAATTTTGACCCTTCCCGATAGAAATTAATTCACGAGCTTCTTAATTTTCGAACAATTTAAAATAATTAGTTTTATAAAATTTTAAGAAAATATATAAAGTTCGTGTTATTATGAATAGTTTTGTCATTTTCTATAATTTTTAAATAATACATATATCACATAATTATGTATATAATTAGTATATTTTATGATTATTCAAAAATTATCTCAAATTTTTTTAGTTTTAGTAAAGTATTTAGACAGTTAGTGTGGTTTAAATAATAATTTATATTTTTAGGTTAATTAGTTTATAATTGAAATAATTATTTTATTTCGTTAAAATTAAGAAGCTCATTAATTAATTATATCTTTATTCATCCTATATTTACTAATTAATCTCAATTTGACTATAATTGTAATGAAATGGGATAATTTCTCAATCTCAATCCAATCATTTTCTTCAATTCCTCTAAAGGCTAATTTTGGGCCTTTTACAACTTTTTGCAGTAGCCCTTTTTCCAATTTTCAATTCAATTTTCCAGCAGCCTAACCCAAGCCCATCCCATTTTTCCTAAAACAGCCCATTAGAAACACAATTTCCAGCACACATACTATGTACACGCGCAACAATTCCAAACGACCCCCACCCCTGCGTCTTTCTTTTTTTCTCCAGCAGTCTAGAACAATGACCAAACCCAGAAACCGACATCCCTAAAAACGTGACCCGAGTTCAGCAAAGAAGCAGTCGCGTGGCCCTCTCCTCTCTCCTTTCTTCTCCGTACGAAGAATCTTCCAGGTGGAGCAATCTCGCACCTCAAGCGTCCTTGCTCCAAGAATCGATGACTCAATTCTTTTTTCCGTTCAAGTTTGTTGAAGAATTTGAATGATGCGAAAAGCATCAAGGGATATTCCTTATCTCTTAGGATGTTTTAAATTTTGAAAAAATTCAAAAAAAAAAATCTCCCTCCCGTTTCCGCTTTTTTCCCCCCTTCGTTCTCATCTATAAATACTGCTCTTCTTCTCTATTGTTAAGGTTGGATTTTATTTTTTGGGAAAAACTTTTTAGTGACATTCGGAAATTAGCTACAATAGTACATAGAAATATACATAGAAAATACAAAGATTTTGAGGGAGAAAACTGAGAAAATATTGAGAAGGATTCTTTTTGGAGAACCACTTTGAGAAGTAAGGTTTTAGAGATAGCATCTTAGTTTTTTGAGAATTTTTTCTGGATAGTGAAATAGGGGTCTTTCTGGAGAGATTTTGAGCGGAATAGCGTCAATAGAGAAAGAGAATTATTAGTTTTTAGAGAAGGAAAAACATAACAATCTTATCTTCTTTTGTTATTGAACAAGTAGGAACATTAGTTTGATAAACGAACAAAGAAAAATTTATGAAAAGCAAAACTACTTACTTCATTATAACACAGATATTTATAGGAGTTTACAAGTGAACCAACTCCTAAGGATAAGATTAAAAACTAAGGATAAGGATAAGGATAAGGATAAGGATAAGATAGAATTTAACTACTAAACAGTAAATAACTACCCTAGTAAATAATTACCCTACAATACAGACAATTTGGATTGATTCAGTTCTGATGCATATTTCTAACACTCCTCCTTGCTTTAAGAGCTGCAAACTCCAAGTTTTTGCCTGAGAAGTTGAAATTTATTTCCTGATAATGGTTTGGTGAAGATATCAGCCAACTGCTCTTCAGTTTTGAATAGAGGAGAATCACGTCACCATTATTTTGCACTTCCCTCAAAAAGAAAAACTTGATGTTGAAGTGTTTTGTTTTCCCATGAAATACAGGATTATGAGAAATTGCTATTGCAGATTGATTGTCCACAAATACTTCAGTTCCCTTTGTCTGATTCATGTGCAGATCACCAAAAATTTTCCTCAACCACAATGCTTGATTTACTGCTGCTGTTGCAGCCACAAATTCCGCCTCTGCAGTGGATTGAGCCACAACGTCCTGCTTCTTTGAGCACCATGAAAATATTCCTGATCCAAGACTGAAACAATATCCATATGTGCTCTTCATGTCATCTGCGGATCCAACCCAATCACTATCAGAATACCCAAGTAGTTTCAGATCTATTTTTTTCTGAAACTTGACACCATAATTGATGGTTCCTTTGATGTATCTAACAACTCGTTTTGCTGCTTTTAGATGCACCTCACTAGCACAATGCATGAACCTCGATAGAATGCTTACAGCATACAAAATATCAGGTCTTGTAGCTGTGAGATACATCAAACAACCGACTAAGCCTCTGAAGTACGTTTCCTCCACTTTCTCTGCTCCGTCATTCTTGCTTAGTTTCTCTTTTTGGTTCATAGGAGTATTCATCTCCTTGCAATTTTCCATGTTGAATTTCTTGAGAATTTCCTTAGCCTATTTCTTCTGGCAAATGAAAACTTCATCTTGTCCCTACTTGATTTCCATACCAAGAAAATAAGACATTAGACCAAGATCAGTCATCTCAAAGGCTTGCATCATTTCTTGCTTGAAATCCTCGATATGCCTTGTATTGCTTCATGTAATTAGTACATCATCCACATATATAGACACAACAAGAATATCAATGCCATGATGTTTAACATAAAGAGTAGATTCTGATAGACTCTTTTCAAAGCCTAAGCCAAGTAAATGACCATCTATTCGACCATACCAGGCCCTTGGTTCCTGTTTAAGTCCATAAAGTGCCTTTCTTAACCTATAAACTTTGTCCTCATTTCCTTTCTTCACAAAGCCTTCAGGTTGCTCAACATAAATTTCTTCTTGTAGAAAGCCATTAAGGAATGCTGATTTGACATCCATCTGATACACTTTCCAACCCAACTGTGCAGCAAGAGCAAGAAGTAACCTGATCGTGTCAAGCCTAGCTACTGGTGAAAATGTATCAAAATAATCCACACCAAAAATTTGAGCATACCCCTTAACTACAAGTCTTGCTTTATGCTTATTCACTGAACCATCGACATTTAGCTTGGTTCTAAAGACTCATTTCAACCCAATTATCTTTCTGTCTTCAGGTTGATCAACAAGCTCCCAAGTCATGTTTTTCTCAATCAATGTGAGGAAGCAGGATCATCATCAACTTACTACTCCTATACTCCACAAACAAAATGGATGTAAGCGAGAGAAGAAAACAGATACATCATGGAGATAACCAGATGCATGTTGCACGAGAAGAACTTGCCAAAGAAATTTGGGCAGAGGCAGCAAATACATCAGTTTTTCTTCAAAATAGGCTTCCCACAAAGGCAGTGAAAGACCGAACTCCATTTGAAGCTTGGTATGGATTTAAACCATCATTAAATTTTCTTAAAGTGTTTGTTGTCTCTGTTTTCCTACATTTCTCAGGTTAAACGAGATAAACTAGATAAAAAATCTTTTTCCAGCATTTTATTGATATAGTTCAGTTTCAAAGGCATATAAAGTCTTCAACCACAACTGAAAATATAATATTAGTAGAGATGTGAATTTTATAGAAAATTAAGAGTGGTGTAAGACTCGAAGAAATTTGTCGTTAACCTTCTATAAGAAAAAAAGTCTCCTACCCAGTTTTTTGAGAAGAAATATCACTCTCATGGCAGATGAAATGGTGGATCATTTACCAGTCAAAGGTACTCGACAACTCAGTGATATATATCAGAGATGCAATGTAGCAGTATGTGAACCTGCTGGGTACAATGAGCTAAAAATGATGAAAAATGGGTTGCTGCAATGAAAGAAGAGTTGTTTAT
>JAJJBR010002580.1:0-11031 GCA_022817965.1 Solanum lycopersicoides
ATTACGTTAAAGTTTTAACTTCTCCAAACACTATATCACCAAAAAATCACATTAACTTATTTGAAGAACTTAACAACTTTCTAAGTCTAATTAGTTTATTTTAACTTACTTCTAACACTATATTCACCAACTGAATTACATTAAGTATTTGGAGAACTTAAAGACTTTCTAAGTCTAATTAGTTAAGTTTTAACTTACTTCCAAACACTATAATTACCAACTAAATCACATTAAGTATTTGAAGAACTTAACAACTTTCTAAGTCTAATTAGTTAAGTTTTAACTTACTTCTAACACTATATTCACCAACTAAATCACATTAAGTATTTGGAGAACTTAAAGACTTTCTAAGTCTATGTTTTAAGTTTTGAATTTTTTCTAACACTATATTCACCAACTAAATCACATTATGTTTTTGGAGAACTTAAAGACTTTCTAAGTCTAATTAGTTATGATTTAACTTACTTTCAAACACTATATCACCAACTAAATCACATTAACCTATTTGAAGTACTTAACAACTTTCTAAGTCTAATTAGTTAAGTTTTAACTTACTTCTAACACTATATTCACCAACTAAATCACATTAAGTTTTTGGAGAACTTAAAGACTTTCTAAGTCTAATTAGTTATGTTTTAACTTACTTTCAAACACTATATCACCAAGTAAATCACATTAACCTATTTAAAGTACTTAACAACTTTTTAAGTCTAATTAGTTAAGTTTTAACTTACTTCTAACACTATATTCACCAACTGAATTAATTTAAGTATTTGGAGAACTTAAAGACTTTGTAAGTCTAATTAGTTAAGTTTTAACTTACTTCCAAATACTATATTCACTAACTAAATCACTTTAACTTATTTGAAGAACATAACAACTTTCTAAGTCTAATTAGTTAAGTTTTAACTTACTTCTAACACTATATACACCAACTTAATTACATTAAGTATTTGAAGAACTTAAAGACTTTTTAAGTCTAATTAGTTTAGTTTTAACTTACATCCAAATACTATAATCAAATCACATTAACTTATTTGAAGAAAATAACAACTTTGTAAGTCTAATTAGTTAAGTTTTAACTTACTTCTAATACTATATTCCCCAATTAATTACATTAAGTATTTGGAGAACTTAAAGACTTTTTAAGTCTAATTAGTTACTTTTAACTTACTTCTAACACTATATTCACCAACTAAATCACATTAAGTATTTGGAGAACTTAAAGACTTTCTAAGTCTAATTAGTTGAGTTTGAATTACTTCTAACACTATATTCACCAACTAAATCACATTAAGTATTTGGAGAACTTAAAGACTTTGTAAGTCTAATTAGTTAAGTTTTAACTTACTTCCAAATACTATATTCACTAACCAAATCACTTTAACTTATTTGAAGAACATAACAACTTTCTAAGTCTAATTAGTTAAGTTTTAACTTACTTCTCACACTATATTCACCAACTTAAGTACATTAAGTATTTAGAAAACTTAAAGACTTTCTAAGTCTAATTAGTTTAATTTTAACTTACTTCCAAACACTATAATCACCAACTAAATCACATTTAGGTATTTAAAGAACTTAAAGACTTTCTAAGTCTAATTAGTTAGTTTTCACTTACTTCTAACACTATATTCACCAACTTAATTACATTAAGTATTTGAAGAACTTAAAGACTTTTTAAGTCTAATTAGTTTAGTTTTAACTTACTTCCAAATACTATAATCAAATCACATTAACTTATTTGAAGAAAATAACAACTTTGTAAGTCTAATTAGTTAAGTTTTAACTTACTTCTAATACTATATTCCCAACTAATTACATTAAGCATTTGGAGAACTTAAAGCCTTTTTAAGTCTAATTAGTTAGTTTTAACTTACTTCCAAACACTATATTCACAACTAAATCACATTAAGTATTTGGAGAACTTAAAGACTTTCTAAGTCTAATTAGTTACGTTTTAACTTTCTTCTAACACTATATTCACCAACTTAATTACATTAAGTATTTGGAGAACTTAAAGACTTTCTAAGTCTAATTAGTTTAGTTTTAACTTACTTCCAAACACTATATTCACCAACTAAATCACATTAGGTATTTGGAGAACTTAAAGACATTCTAAGTCTAATTATTTAAGTTTTTACTTAATTCAAACACTATATTCACGAACTGAATCACATTAAGCATTTGGAGAACTTAAAGACTTTCTAAGTCTAATTAGTTAAGTTTTAACTTACTTCTCAAAGTATATTCACCAACTAAATCACATTAAGTTTGGAGAAATTAAAGACTTTCGAAGTCTAATTAGTAAAGTTTTAACTTACTTCCAAACACTATATAACCAACTAAATCACATTAACTTATTTGAATAACTTAACAACTTTCTACGTCTAATTAGTTAAGTTTTAACTTACTTCTAACACTATATTCACCAACTAAATTACATTAAGTATTTGGAGAACTTAAAGACTTTCTAAGTCTATGTAGTTAAGTTTTGAATTTTCTAACACTATATTCACCAACTAAATCACATTAAGTTTTGGAGAACTTAAAGACTTTCTAAGTCTAATTAGTTATGTTTTAACTTACTTTCAAACACTATATCACCAACTAAATCACATTAATCTATTTAAAACTTAACAACTTTCTAAGTCTAATTAGTTAAGTTTTAACTTACTTCTAACACTATATTCACCAACTGAATTAATTTAAGTATTTGGAGAACTTAAAGACTTTGTAAGTCTAATTAGTTAAGTTTTAACTTACTTCCAAATACTATATTCACTAACTAAATCACTTAACTTATTTGAAGAACATAACAACTTTCTAAGTCTAATTAGTTAAGTTTTAACTTACTTCTAACACTATATACACCAACATAATTACATTAAGTATTTGAAGAACTTAAAGACTTTGTAAGTCTAATTAGTTAAGTTTTAACTTACTTCCAAATACTATATTCACTAACTAAATCACTTTAACTTATTTGAAAAACATAACAACTTTCTAAGTCTAATTAGTTAAGTTTTAACTTACTTCTCACACTATATTCACCAACTTAAGTACATTAAGTATTTAGAAACTTAAAGACTTTCTAAGTTTAATTAGTTTAATTTTAACTTACTTCCAAACACTATATCACCAACTAAATCACATTAGTATTTAAAGAACTTAAAGACTTTCTAAGTCTAATTAGTTTAGTTTTCACTTACTTCTAACACTATATTCACCAACTGAATTAATTTAAGTATTTGGAGAACTTAAAGACTTGTAAGTCTAATTAGTTAAGTTTTAACTTACTTCCAAATACTATATTCACTAACTAAATCATTTAACTATTTGAAGAAATAACAACTTTCTAAGTCTAATTAGTTAAGTTTTAACTTACTTCTAACACTATATACACCAACTTAATTACATTAAGTATTTGAAGAACTTAAAGACTTTTAAGTCTAATTAGTTTAGTTTAACTTACTTCCAAATACTATAATTAAATCACATTAACTTATTTGAAGAAAATAACAACTTTGTAAGTCTAATTAGTTAAGTTTTAACTTACTTCTAATACTATATTCCCAACTTAATTACATTAAGTATTTGGAGAACTTAAAGACTTTTAAGTCTAATTAGTTAGTTTTAACTTACTTCTAACACTATATTCACCAACTAAATCACATTAAGTATTTGGAGAACTTAAAGACTTTCTAAGTCTAATTAGTTGAGTTTTGAATTACTTCTAACACTATATTCACCAACTAAATCACATTAAGTATTTGGAGAACTTAAAGACTTTCTAAGTCTAATTAGTTAAGTTTTGAATTACTTCTAACACTCTATTCACAAACTAAATCACATTAAGTTTTTGGAGAACTTAAAGACTTTTGAAGTATAATTAGTAAAGTTTTAACTTCTTCCAAACACTATATCACCAAAAAATCACATTAACTTATTTGAAGAACTTAACAACTTTCTAAGTCTAATTAGTTTAGTTTTAACTTACTTCTAACACTATATTCACCAACTGAATTACATTAAGTATTTGGAGAACTTAAAGACTTTCTAAGTCTAATTAGTTAAGTTTTAACTTACTTCCAACACTATAATTACCAACTAAATCACATTAAGTATTTGAAAACTTAACAACTTTCTAAGTCTAATTAGTTAAGTTTTAACTTACTTCTAACACTATATTCACCAACTAAATCACATTAAGTATTTGGAGAACTTAAAGACTTTCTAAGTCTATGTTTTAAGTTTGAATTTTTCTAACACTATATTCACCAACTAAATCACATTATGTTTTTGGAGAACTTAAAGACTTTCTAAGTCTAATTAGTTATGATTTAACTTACTTTCAAACACTATATTCACCAACTAAATTACATTAAGTATTTGGAGAACTTAAAGACTTTCTAAGTCTATTAGTTAAGTTTTGAACTTTTTCTAACACTATATTCACCAACTAAATCACATTAAGTTTTGGAGAACTTAAAGACTTTCTAAGTCTAATTAGTTATGTTTTAACTTACTTTCAAACACTATATCACCAACTAAATCACATTAACCTATTTAAAGTACTTAACAACTTTTTAAGTCTACTTAGTTAAGTTTTAACTTACTTCTAACACTATATTCACCAACTGAATTACATTAAGTATTTAGAAAACTTAAAGACTTTGTAAGTCTAATTAGTTAAGTTTTAACTTACTTCCAAATACTATATTCACTAACTAAATCACTTTAACTTATTTGAAGAACATAACAACTTTCTAAGTCTAATTAGTTAAGTTTTAACTTACTTCTAACACTATATTCACCAACTTAATTACATTAAGTATTTGAAGAACTTAAAGACTTTTTAAGTCTAATTAGTTTAGTTTTAACTTACTTCCAAATACTATAATCAAATCACATTAACTTATTTGAAGAAAATAACAACTTTGTAAGTCTAATTAGTTAAGTTTTAACTTACTTCTAATACTATATTCTCCAACTTAATTACATTAAGTATTTGGAGAACTTAAAGACTTTTTAAGTCTAATTAGTTTAGTTTTAACTTACTTCTAACACTATATTCACCAACTAAATCACATTAAGTATTTGGAGAACTTAAAGACTTTCTAAGTCTAATTAGTTGAGTTTTGAATTACTTCTAACACTATATTCACCAACTAAATCACATTAAGTATTTGGAGAACTTAAAGACTTTCTAAGTCTAATTAGTTAAGTTTTGAATTACTTCTAACACTCTATTCACAAACTAAATCACATTAAGTTTTGGAGAACTTAAAGACTTTGAAGTATAATTAGTTAAAGTTTTAACTTCTTCCAAACACTATATTCACCAAAAATCACATTAACTTATTTGAAGAACTTAACAACTTTCTAAGTCTAATTAGTTAGTTTTAACTTACTTCTAACACTATATTCACCAACTGAATTACATTAAGTATTTGGAGAACTTAAAGACTTTCTAAGTCTAATTAGTTAAGTTTTAACTTACTTCCAAACACTATATTACCAACTAAATCACATTAAGTATTTGAAGAACTTAACAACTTTCTAAGTCTAATTAGTTAAGTTTTAACTTACTTCTAACACTATATTCACCAACTAAATCACATTAAGTATTTGAGAACTTAAAGACTTTCTAAGTCTATGTAGTTAAGTTTTGAATTTTTTCTAACACTATATTCACCAACTAAATCACATTATGTTTTTGGAGAACTTAAAGACTTTCTAAGTCTAATTAGTTATGATTTAACTTACTTTCAAACACTATATCACCAACTAAATCACATTAACCTATTTGAAGTACTTAACAACTTTCTAAGTCTAATTAGTTAAGTTTTAACTTACTTCTAACACTATATTCACCAACTAAATCACATTAAGTTTTGGAGAACTTAAAGACTTTCTAAGTCTAATTAGTTATGTTTTAACTTACTTTCAAACACTATATTCACAACTAAATCACATTAACCTATTTAAAGTACTTAACAACTTTCTAAGTCTAATTAGTTAAGTTTTAACTTACTTCTAACACTATATTCACCAACTGAATTACATTAAGTATTTGGAGAACTTAAAGACTTTGTAAGTCTAATTAGTTAAGTTTTAACTTACTTCCAAATACTATATCACAACTAAATCACTTTAACTTATTTGAAGAACATAACAACTTTCTAAGTCTAATTAGTTAAGTTTTAACTTACTTCTAACACTATATTCACCAACTTAATTACATTAAGTATTTGAAGAACTTAAAGACTTTTAAGTCTAATTAGTTTAGTTTTAACTTACTTCCAAATACTATAATCAAATCACATTAACTTATTTGAAGAAAATAAAACTTTGTAAGTCTAATTAGTTAAGTTTTAACTTACTTCTAACACTATATTCTCCAACTTAATTACATTAAGTATTTGGAGAACTTAAAGACTTTTTAAGTCTAATTAGTTAAGTTTTAACTTACTTCTAACACTATATTTACCAACTAAATTACATTAAGTATTTGGAGAACTTAAAGACTTTCTAAATCTAATTAGTTGAGTTTTGACTTACTTCTAACACTATATTCACCAACTAAATCACATTAAGTATTTGGAGAACTTAAAGACTTTCTAAGTCTAATTAGTTAAGTTTTAATTACTTCTAACACTATTCAAACTAATCACATTAAGTTTTGGAGAACTTAAAGACTTTTAAGTATAATTAGTAAGTTTTAACTTCTTCCAAACACTATATTCACCAAAAAATCACATTAAGTATTTGAGAACTTAAAGACTTTCTAAGTCTAATTAGTTTAGTTTTAACTTACTTCTAACACTATATTCACCAACTAAATACATTAAGTATTTGGAGAACTTAAAGACTTTCTAAGTCTAATTAGTTAAGTTTTAACTTACTTCCAAACACTATATTACCAACTAAATCACATTAAGTATTTGAAGAACTTAACAACTTTCTAAGTCTAATTAGTTAAGTTTTAACTTACTTCTAACACTATATTCACCAACTAAATCACATTAAGTATTTGGAGAACTTAAAGACTTTCTAAGTCTAATTAGTTAAGTTTTGAACTTTTCTAACACTATATTCACCAACTAAATCACATTAAGTTTTGAGAACTTAAAGACTTTCTAAGTCTAATTAGTTATGTTTAACTTACTTCAAACACTATATCACCAACTAAATCACATTAAGTATTTGAAGTACTTAAAACTTTCTAAGTCTAATTAGTTAAGTTTTAACTTACTTCTAACACTATATTCACCAACTAAATCACATTAAGTTTTTGGAGAACTTAAAGACTTTCTAAGTCTAATTAGTTATGTTTTAACTTACTTTCAAACACTATATCACCAACTAAATCACATTAACCTATTTGAAGTACTTAACAACTTTCTAAGTCTAATTAGTTAAGTTTTAACTTACTTCTAACACTATATTCACCAACTGAATACATTAAGTATTTGAGAACTTAAAGACTTTTAAGTCTAATTAGTTAAGTTTTAACTTACTTCCAAACTATATTCACTAACTAAATCACTTTAACTTATTTGAAGAACATAACAACTTTCTAAGTCTAATTAGTTAAGTTTTAACTTACTTCTAACACTATATTCACCAACTTAATTACATTAAGTATTTGGAGAACTTAAAGACTTTTTAAGTCTAATTAGTTTAGTTTTAACTTACTTCTAACACTATATTCACCAACTAAATCACATTAAGTATTTGGAGAACTTAAAGACTTCTAAGTCTAATTAGTTGAGTTTTGAACTTACTTCTAACACTATATTCACCAACTAAATCACATTAAGTATTTGGAGAACTTAAAGACTTTCTAAGTCTAATTAGTTAAGTTTTAACTTACTTCTAACACTATATTCACCAAACTAAATCACATTAAGTTTGGAGAACTTAAAGACTTTTAAGTATAATTAGTTAAAGTTTTAACTTCTTCCAACACTATATCACCAAAAATCACATTAACTTATTTGAAGAACTTAACAACTTTCTAAGTCTAATTAGTTAGTTTTAACTTACTTCTAACACTATATTCACCAACTGAATACATTAAGTATTTGGAGAACTTAAAGACTTTCTAAGTCTAATTAGTAAGTTTTAACTTACTTCAAACACTATATTCACCAACTAAATCACATTAAGTATTTGAAGAACTTAACAACTTTCTAAGTCTAATTAGTTAAGTTTTAACTTACTTCTAACACTATATTCACCAACTAAATCACATTAAGTATTTGGAGAACTTAAAGACTTTCTAAGTCTATGTAGTTAAGTTTTAATTTTCTAACACTATATTCACCAACTAAATCACATTAAGTTTTGGAGAACTTAAAGACTTTCTAAGTCTAATTAGTTAGTTTTAACTTACTTCAAACACTATATCACCAACTAAATCACATTAACTATTTGAAGAACTTAACAACTTTCTAAGTCTAATTAGTTAAGTTTAACTTACTTCTAACACTATATTCACCAACTGAATTACATTAAGTATTTGGAGAACTTAAAGACTTTCTAAGTCTAATTAGTTAATTTTAACTTACTTCAAAACATATTCACTACTAAATCACATTAACTATTTGAAGAACTTAACAACTTTCTAAGTCTAATTAGTTAAGTTTTAACTTACTTCTAACACTATATTCACCAACTTAATTACATTAAGTATTTGGAAACTTAAAGACTTTCTAAGTCTAATTAGTTTAATTTTAACTTACTTCCAAACACTATAATCACCAACTAAATCACATTAGTATTTGAAGAACTTAAACAACTTTCTAAGTCTAATTAGTTTAATTTTAACTTACTTCCAACACTATATTCACCAACTAAATTCACATTAATATTTGGAGAACTTAAAGACTTTTTAAGTCTAATTAGTTTAGTTTTAACTTACTTCCAAATACTAATCAATAAATCACATTAAGTTATTTTGAAAACTTAACAACTTTCTAAGTCTAATTAGTTAAGTTTTAACTTACTTCTAAACATATTCCCCAACTATAATACATTAAGTATTTGGAGAACTTAAAGACTTTTTTAAGTCTAATAGTTAGTTTTAATTATTCCAAACACTATATTCACCAACAACTAAATCACATTAAGTATTTGAGAACTTAAAGACTTTCTAAGTCTAATTAGTTAAGTTTTAACTTACTTCCTAACATATATTCACCAACTTAATTACATTAAGTATTTGGAGAACTTAAAGACTTTCTAAGTCTAATTAGTTTAAGTTTTACTTTAACTTACCAAAACACTATATATCACCAACTAATTACATTAAGTATTTGGAGAAACTTAAAGACTTTCTAAGTCTAATTAGTTAAGTTTTACTTACTTCAAAACACTATATCACCAACTTAATTACATTAAGTATTTGGAGAACTTAAAGACTTTCTAAGTTTTCTAATTAGTTTAGTTTAACTTACTTCCAACACTATATTCACCAACTAAATCACATTAAGTATTTGGAGAACTTAAAGACCTTCTAAGTCTAATTAGTTAAGTTTTTAAAAAACTTAAATTCAAACAACTATTTATTTCCAACCAACATAAATCACATTAAAGTATTGGAGAACTTAAAGACTTTCTAAGTCTAATTAGTTAAGTTTTAACTTACTTACTAACACATATATTCACCAACTTAATTACATTAAGTATTTGAGAAAACTTAAAACTTTCTTAGTCTAATTAGTTTAATTTTAACTTACTTCCAAACACTATAAATCACCAACTAAATCACATTAAGTATTTGAGAACTTAAGACTTTCTAAGTCTAATTAGTTAGTTTAACTTACTTCTAACACTATATTCACCAACTAATCACATTAAGTATTTGGGAACTTAAAGACTTTCTAAGTCTAATTAGTTAAGTTTAATACTTCTAACACTATATTCACAACTAAATCACATTAATTTGGAGAACTTTAAGACTTTCGAAGTCTAATTAGTAAAGTTTTAACTTACTTCCAAACACTATATCACCAACTAAATCACATTAAACTTATTGAATAACTTAAAAACTTTCTAAGTCTAATTAGTTAAGTTTTAACTTACTTCCAACACTATATTCACCAATGAATTACATTAAAGTATTTGGAGAACTTAAAGACTTTCTAAGCTAATTAGTTAGTTTTAACTTTACTCTTTCCACAGCACTATAAAACAAATCACATTACATTATATTGAGAACTTAAACAACCTTATCTAAAGTCTAATTAGCTTAAGTTTTTAACTTACTTCTAACACTAATTCATATACTCAAATCTAACATATAAAGTATTGAGAGACCTTAAAGATCATTCTAAGTCTAATTAGTTAAGTTTAACCTTACGTTCCCAAACTACTATAATCCCTTACATCAACTATCACATTAATAGTCATTTATGAGACGACTTAAGACTATTCTTAAGTCTAATTAATTTAGTTTTAACCTTTTACTTACCAAATCTGATTATTTACCAACAACCTTAAAATCACAATTTAAAGTATTTGTGCAGTACTATAAAGACTTCTTAAGTTCCATATATTACCGTTTTACTAATTGCCTTTCCTAAACACCCTATAAATTTAAACTTCACCCAAACTTAAAATTTAAAATTTAAAACAAGTATTATAGTCAAACTTTAAAACTTTCTATAAGTTCTAATTTAGTGATTTTAGTTTGTTAAATCTCTTACTAATTATTCCCAAAACACTTAAATTTCCTCAAAACTAAATTACTATTAAAGTATTTTGAGAGGAACTTAAAGAACATTCTTAAAGTATAATTTTTAGTTAATTTTTAAATATTAATTTCAAACAACTATACTTCTACCCAAACTTGAAATCACCATTAAGTATTTTGAAACTTTTAAAAGACTTTACTTTAAGTTTAATTTAGTTATAGTGGATACCTTATTAACCATACTTCTATCACCAAAATTAAATCACCATTTAAGTTGAGAAATGTAAAAGACCTCGAAGTGTTCCTAATTAGTAAATGTTATTTATTAC
>JAJJBR010002581.1:0-12848 GCA_022817965.1 Solanum lycopersicoides
TTACTTTCTGTAATTCTTGTTGTTCAAATAAGTTCACTGTTTTCGATTTATTCTTTTATCTCTAATTAGTATTGTTCTACTACAACTACTTTTTAGTGACTTGTGGGGTCCATCATCTGTCGTTTACATTGGTGATGTACCGTGGATTCACGGTACTTTCAATTCTTTTTCCTTAAGGCTGGTGTGTGTCTACAGCCTTTTTGTAGTAGTATTAACATGTTTTTATCTTTGTTTTGCAGGAAAGGTGTCCAAAACCAAAAAGAAGAAGGCAACTGAGATTTAGTGTAGAGGTGACCTGTAACAACCCTAAAAATGAATAGGATCAAGACTTAGGGTGTCAAGAATGCTTGCGATTAAACCAAGGTTCACACGAATTGATACGCGTAGAACCAGACATTAGAACCCTTACTACGACCAAGCCAACTAATCTTGGGGAGTTAGTCGAGCTTGGAAAGGTTGGAACCAACCAAGTAAGGCTCTCGAAAATGAAGATTTAATCGAAGGAGTCTTTACCGGACTTAAAAAGAAGAAATCTTAAGCTTTGAGGGTCTAGGGGTAAAATGGTCTTTTGCCAGGCTAAGGGTAATATCGTAATTACCCTAAATATATAATTAATTAATTATTTAATAAGATGGAGGGGTAATTTTGGGAGAGAGAGCCGAAATTAAACTCTTGGAGTAGAGTCTTGCTCCACCCGGGTTCGAACCTAGGTGGAAGCAATGATTTAAATTGCTTTTATTTAAGGTTGATAAATTAATTTAATTAATTAATAATTATTAAGATGATTTAATAAAATAAAAAAAGGGAAATCAGATTTTTTTTATTTAAGTTAATTAAATACGATTTTGACTAAGTCTTAAATTAGTCTCCTAATCCTAAAACAACATCTCCCTCACGGTTCTCAACTCTCTCTCACGTTCTCAATCTCTCTCTCATGTTTTTCTCTCTGCCAAATATTGTTGAAGAACTGATAATACAACAATTGTTCTTCACACTTGAAGAACTCACAAAAAAATCCAAGAAAGCAAGTTAATCGAAAACGTTAAGGCAAGGGAGATTTTCGTCGAATTGGTGGTGAAACTTTAGGTGGTTTGGGTGTGGTTTTGGAGACAAGTTTGGGCAGCAACTTCAAGCTTGAACAACGTCAAAAGGTATGGGTTTCTCTCATGAAATTCTTTCTCCAAGAGTATTTTCCTTCGAACGATTCTCAAGGTCTTGAAAACTAAGGTTGTTCCCTTCGTATGTCCTTGTCCTTAGCTCCCAAACGAATTTGTAGCATGGGTATGTTGTGCTTCTAGATTTTAGCATGAATGAAGTGTTTAAATTAAATACGAACGTGTTTATGTGCGGGAAATCACGATAATGATCATCAAAACATGACCGGAAAAGTTGATGTATAGGTGTGTATATGGCAGTGTTTTCGTCACTGTTTTGGGGTATATAAGTTGTGTATTTATTGTGTATTTTATGTGTGTAATGGGTGTACAATGTGATGTTCATTATAATGAAGTATTGTGAATTGAATAACCATCTTTTAGCTATCTAAACCTATGAAAAAAATGCACCTAAGAATGGTTGAAGAAGGACAAAATTTTTTCAAGATTTGTGCACTAATTAAGGATGTGAATTCTGGGTTTTTAAAAAGGGAATAAATAGGTGAGGTCAATGGGAATTGAAGCCATGACCTCACACGTTGAGAAGGCTGAAAGAAACAAAGGAAAAATGTGAAGGAGCGAAGGGGAATCGAACCCGCTAAGCTGCTGTAAATCGCAAAAAAATAAAATAAAATGGGGCTGGGGGGAATCGAACTCGGGATGCTGGGGAAGAAAGAAGAGGAAAATTATTTAAACAAATAAATGGGAGGTGTGGGATTCGAACCCACGACATTCAGGTACGCGCGAAAGAAGAGAAAAGAAGGAAAAAGAAAACGCGAGGCGTGGGAATTGAACCCACGACCTCAAGGGTGAAGATGGGCGAAATTAAGTTAAGAAATAAAGTGAGGCTGTGGGGATTCGATCCCACAACCTCACTGCCACTCGCCCATTTAATTGAAATAAAAATAGAGGGGCTGTAGGGGTTCGAACCCACCACCTCACAGCCTCCTCAGCGAATTTAATACAAAAATAAGGGGGGCTGTGGGGGTTTGAACCCACAACCTCCCCATTGTAGTGAAATTTAATTAAATTAAAATTAAAGATGTTGTGGGGGCTTGAACCGCCAACCCTTTGATTAATTAAGAGGGAAATTAAAATAGAAAATTTATCCTTCAATATAAATTTGAGATTTAATTTAAAGTCTAATGTTATGAATATTAGAAATAAAAATTAATGAAAAATATAAATGTTATGAGCGGTGATGCCTTCTTTCGGGAAGGGCGAAGGTTCACGTAACTCTCATGAGATGAGACTGTCCGGCTTGCCGGGTATGGGTCTCCATACATCTCCTAGTCTTTGAACCTATACAGCCAATATAGGGATCTGGCGGGGTTAAATTCCTATGTATGCTAGCATGTTATTGGATCACTTTGGCCGGTGATTCCACCTCTTTTCGGTGTGGGGGAGACACTGGATTTCATGATGCTCACATGATCTATGTCGGTTAAAGTTAAAGTTCCCAATGAATGAATGAGGCCAGCCTCAAATGATGCACATAATGAAATGAATAATACCAAAGGTGTTAGGATAGGATAATCAAAGGTGAGTTAGATTCAAGTAATGACATTAGGTCATTCTTGGTCATTGCACAACGAACCTAATGAAAGTCTTAAACTACATCCTAGGTATAGCTGGTGGTTACACTGGCCTATGAATGAAATGAAATAAGTACGTATGAATGAATGAGGTAGACTCTGTGTTGCTAATAAAGATTCCCTAGTTGAGGTCCCATCTGTTGAGCCTCATTTCTGGGATGTCTTAATGTCAAGTCCATGATTCCAAGGTCTCATGGCATATGAATGAATGATATGAAAGAAGTTATGTGCTACATGCAAAATGTACTGTATGCTATATGATATGTGCTATGTGTAAATGTTATGTGTTGTGTGCATGTGTGAAAAGTATAATGAGGTATGTTATTCTCATGGCATCACTTTCCTATTCCAAATGTGGAAAGCTCACTGACTTTCCTAATCCAAATTTGGAAAGCTCATTTACTTTCCTAATCCAAATTTGGAAACTTTCCTAATCCAATTTGGCAAGTCTACTGACTTGACTTCCAAAAATCACGTTGTTAGGAAAGAGCTATTCTTTCTCATGCATGTCCTTGGTGTGTGCTTGCATATACCCATACTTAGTACAAGTGTGTACTAACCCTATACAAACTCTACTACTTTAGGTGCAGGCACAGGTGGACGATAGAGCTACAGGATCATCGTTGCAGTTATCCGGACGTCCAGCATTCATCCGGAGTTGGTAGGTCTCATGCTTTCGAGGATGCTACTGTTTTATATTCTAGCTTAGTTTTAGAGTTGAGCTAGTGGAGCATGTTCCACTAGCGTTTCTTTCCTGTTTTTATTCAGACTATGTATTGGTGCCATTTTGGCAATTATACGCTTAATAAGAATTGAATTATTTCTTTCAGTTGCTTATCTCTTAATGTTAGATGGTTGATGGTGAACAATTACGTATTAATGAGAATGTTTTATAAGTATGTTAGGAAAAAAAGTTTCAAATTTTCCGCTAAAATTAACCTATGTAAAGTAAGAATGACGTAAGTAGGCTTGTCTGCGACCTCTGAGAGGTCAACGACGCCGGTCTCGTCTGGGGTCTAGATTCCAGTCGTGACAAAGTTGGTATCAGAGCACTAGGTTAAATTATGAAAATAATAAGTTCACATCAACCACATTGAGTAGTTTCTAAGTCATGGTAGTGAAGTGCACCACTATCCTGAATTAGAGACTGCATGATGCGTAGGAAAATTTCCCTTCTTCTGATCTTATCGTGCTTTTCCTAATGTCTGAGTTCTTGGTGTTATGAGCGTTCTAACATCAATCCTTGTTGTTTTTCAGAGAATGAACACTAGGAGAGCTATGGTCAGAGAGAGGAGGAGCGCTGCTGGGGGCGACCGAGTTCCACCCCAGGCTCCAGCTGAAGGAGTGGCTGTGCCAGTTAATCCAGCTGGGTTGACTGATGCTGAGGTGAGGGCATCTCTGGCCCAGATGGCACAGGCCATTACTATGCAGGCCCAGGCATGACTGCCCAGGTCAACCGGCAGATGTTCAGAGGGAGAACCCACCGGTTCGTAGCATGGCTGACAGGCTGAGGGATTTCACGAGGATGAATCCTCCTATTTTCACAGGGTCTAGGACATCAGAGGATCCCCAGGAGTTTGTGGATGAGGTTCACAAGATCCTGGTGGCTATGGGGCCACTGATATTGAGAAGGCTGAGTTGGCTTCCTATCAGCTCAAGGATGTTGCACAGACTTGGTGCAAGATGTGGCAAGATAGCCGTGTCTTAGGTGGAGTGCCAGTCACATGGGAGCTGTTCAAGACAGCATTTCTGGAGAGATTCTTCCCCAGGGAGATGAGGGAGGCCAAGGTTGAGGAATTCATCAACCTTAAACAAGGCTCTATGACAGTCAGGGAGTATTCCCTGAAGTTTGTTAAGCTGTCAAGGTATGTTATTTTCCCTAGTATTTAATAGCAAGAATGAGGATAATACTAAACTTTGTTGAAATCATCCAGGTACGTTACTTCCCTGGTTTCTAACAGCAGGGATGAGATGAGCAGGTTCCTCACAGGAATCAATGGAGACCTGGAGGAGAGTGTCGATCTGCAATGCTCCATGATAATATGGATCTTTCCAGGTTGATGGTGCATGTCCAGCAGGTAGAGGACAGCCGCAGAAAGAGAGGTGTTCGTGATGCTAGGAGCCTAGGCCTCAAGATCAGGCAGGACCCAGTCATGGAGGCCACAGGAACAACTTTGGCGTCCGTGAGCAGCCAAGGTTCAAAAAGGGGCAACAGAGTTCTGGGAATTTAATCCTCAGAGGAGTGCTACACCTAGAGGAGGCAGACCTGAGCCCAAGAAGGGCAATGGAGGTGAGATGCAGCGTCCTAAGAAGAATTGTGCTAAGTGTGGCCGAGCTCACAGTGGAGAGTGCAGACAGGGCACTAATGCCTGCTTCGGTTGTGGTAAGAGTGGACACATGGTCAGAGACTGTCCACAGAACAGAGGTCAGGCTGGAGGTAATACTCAGCCTAGGCCTAATCCACAGGGTGCAGCAGCAGCCGAGCCTCCTAAGAGGAACAGGTTCTATGCCCTGAAAGGCAGGGAGGAGCAGGAAAGTCCGCTGATGTGGTCACAGGTATGCTGCAAGTGTTCTCAACTTCTGTTTATGCTTTACTTGATCCAGGGTCTACACTTTCCTTTGTAACTCCTCTGCTTGCTCTTACTTTTGAGATATTGCCTGAAGTTCTGCATGATCCTATAGTGGTTAGTACACCTTTAGGAGAGAATGTAAGAACTGATAGAGTATACAAGGATTGCCCAATAGTTGTGAGTGGTAAAACTATGTGTGCAAACCTGGTTGAGTTACCCATGCATGATTTTGATGTTATTCTTAGCATGGATTGGCTTCATAGTTGTTATGCTTGCTTGGACTATCGTAGTAGAGTGGTGAGATTTCGCTTTCCTAATGAAGAAGAGTTAGTATGGGAGGGGTACAATTCGAGTCGTCCTAACCCCTTGATTTCTAACCTTAAGGCCAATAAAATGATGTCCAATGGGTTATTGTGTCATCTAGTGAGTGTTAACGATTTAGATCATGACATTCCTTCCATAGACTCAGTACCTGTAGTAAATGAGTTCTTAGATGTGTTTCCTGATGATTTACCTGGAGTCCCTCCCCTTCGAGAGATTGACTTTGGTATCGAGTTTGAACCCGATACTAAACCAATCTCAATTCCTCCTTACAGAATGGCTCCAGCTGAACTCAAAGAGTTGAAGCTGCAGTTAAAAGATCTCACTGACAAGGGTTTCATTCAGCCGAGCATATACCCTTGGGGCGCTCCAGTGTTGTTTGTAAAGAAGAAAGATGGAACCCTTAGAATGTGTATCGATTATCGGCAGCTCAACAAAGTCACTATAAAGAATAAGTATCCACTCCCCAGAATAGATGATTTGTTCGATCAACTCCAAGGGTCTAGTTTCTTCTCTAAGATTGATCTTCGTTCAGGGTATCATCAACTTAGGGTTAGGGATGGAGATATCCCAAAGACAGCCTTTCGTACCCGCTATGGTCACTATGAGTTTTAGTCATGTCATTTGGTCTCACGAATGCACCTGCTGCATTTATGGATCTGGTCTTCCGTGAATACCTTGACTCTTTCGTCATAGTATTCATTGATGACATTCTCATCTACTCTAAGACCAAGGAAGAGCATGAAAACATTTGAGACTAACCTTGCAGGTACTTAGACAGCATCAGTTGTATGCCAAATTCAGCAAATGTGAATTCTGGCTGAGATCAGTGATCTTCCTGGGTCATGTTGTGTCCGATCAGGGCGTGGAGGTGGATCCCAGGAAGACTGAGGCTGTGAAGAACTGGCCAAAGCCTCTTACTCCTACTGATATTCGTAGCTTTTTGGGATTGGCTGGTTACTACCGCAGGTTTGTGGAGGGCTTTTCTTCCATTGCTGCCACATTGACAACTTTGACTAAGAAGAAAGCCAAGTTTGAATGGACGGACACTTGTGAGAAGAGTTTCTAGGAGCTCAAGGACAGACTCACTTCAGCCTCGGTGCTTACTTTGCCTAAGTGTGGTGAGAATTACACTGTTTATTGTGATGCATCTAGGGTTGGTTTGGGTTGTGTTCTTATGCAGGTTGGTAAGGTGATAGCCTATGCATCCAGACAGCTCAAGGTTCATGAGAAAATTATCCCACTCATGACCTGGAGTTGGAAAGCTGTGGTGTTTGCACTGAAGATGTGGAGGCATTATCTGTATGGAGTGCATGTGGATGTGTTCACAGACCCTAAGCGTCTCCAGTACGTGTTCACACAGAGGGAGTTGAATCTACATCAGCGGAGATAGTTGGAGTTGTTGAAGGATTATGACATGAATGTGCACTACCATCCAGGTAAGGCTAATGTTGTAGCTGATGCTTTGAACAGGATGAGCATGGGAAGTACAACTCACGTTGAGGATGAGAAGAAGAGCTGGTGAAAGATGTACACAGACTGGCCAGACAGGGGTGCATTTGGTTGACTCCACTAGTGGGGATGTTTCAGTTCATCCTAGTTCTGAATCATCCTTGGTAGTTGAAGTCAAGCAGGGTCAGCATCTAGATCCTGTGTTGATGGAGCTGAAGGACTCAGTGCTGATGAAGATGAATGAGTCTTTCGCTTTGGTAGGTGATGGCATACTTAGGTATCAGGACAGGCTGTGTGTGCCAGATGTAGATGATTTGCGGACCAGGATTGTTGCAGAGGCCCATGGTTCCAGATATTCCATACATCCAGGTTCCACCAAGATATCATGATCTTAAGCAGATTTATTGGTGGGATGGCATGAAGAAGGACATTGCAGAATATGTGACCAAGTCCTAATTGTCAGCAGGTTAAGGCAGAACATCTTAAGCCTGGTGGTCTGACTCAGATTATTGAGGTTCCGACTTGGAAATGGGAGGCCATTAATATGGACTTCGTGGTTGGGCTTCCAGGACTAGGAGGCAACATAACTCCATATGGGTTATTGTGGACAGATTGACTAAGTCTGCCCACTTTATTCCTGTGAAGTCTACTTACAGAGCCGAGGATTATGAGAGACTCTACATTGATGAGATTGTGAGATGGCATGTGATTCCCTTGTCTATTATTTCAGACAGAGGAGCTCAGTTTACTTCCCATTTTGGAGATCTTTCCAAAAGAGCTTGGGCACGCAGGTGAAGCTTAGCACTGCCTTTCACCCTCAGACAGATGGGCAGGCAGAGCGCACCATACAGACATTGGAGGATATGTTGAGAGCGTGTGTGATCAACTTCAGAGGTAACTGGGATGACCATCTGCCTTTGATAGAATTTTTGTATAATAATAGCTATCAGTCCAGCATTGGGATGGCACCGTTTGAGGCACTGTATGGTAGAAGGTGTAGATCTCCAGTTGGGTGGTTCGAGGTTGGAGAGTCATCCATTTTGGGTCCGGAGATCATTCATGAGGCCTTAGAGAAGGTCAGAGTGATTAGGGACAGGTTGACTACTGTTTACAGTCGGCAGAAGTCATATGCTGATAACAGGAAGCGACCCTTAGAGTTTGATGTTGGTGACCAGGTCTACTTGAAAATATCGCCTATGAAAGGGGTGATGAGATTTGGTAGAAAAGGGAAGCTGAGTCCGAGGTATGTTGGGCCATATGAGATCCTACAGCGTGTGGGTGAGGTGTACTATGAGTTGGCATTGCCTGCAGAGCTAGCTTTTGTTCATCCAGTCTTTCATGTCTCTATGTTGAAAAAGTGCCTAGGTGATCCAACATCAATCTCACCTGTAGAAGGTTTGGGGGTTGGTGAAGACTTGTCTTATGAGGAGGTACCTGTTGAGATCTTAGACAGACAGGTCAAGCGGCTGAGGAACAAGGAGATTGCCACAGTGAAGGTATTGTGGAGAAATCATCTTGTTGAGGGTGCTACGTGGGAAGCTGAGGCCGACATGAGGGCCCGCTACCCTCACCTGTTCAGCTCTTGAGGTTATACTTTCTACTCTCAAGCCTATGTATCCTTATCTCTCCGTGTTTTGTTGTTATTGATTGACTATGTATAGTGATTTTATTATGATCTGACTGGCATTAAGATGTGAAGTGGTAGTGTCATTAGGGGACGAATGTTCCTAAGGGGGGGGGGATAATGTAACAACCCTAAAAATGAATAGGATCAAGACTTAGAGTGTCAAGAATGCTTGCGATTAAACCAAGGTTCACACGAATTGATACGCGTAGAACCAGATATTAGAACCCTTACTACGACCAAGCCAACTAATCTTGGGGAGTTAGTCGAGCTTGGAAAGGTTGGAACCAACCAAGTAAGGCTCTCGAAAACGAAGATTTAATCGAAGGAGTCTTTACCGGACTTAAAAAGAAGAAATCTTAAGCTTTGAGGGTCTAGGGGTAAAATGGTCTTTTGCCAGGCTAAGGGTAATATCGTAATTACCATAAATATATAATTAATTAATTATTTGATAAGATGGAGGGGTAATTTTGGGAGAGAGAGCCGAAATTAAACTCTTGGAGTAGAGTCTTGCTCCACCCGGGTTCGAACCTAGGTGGAAGCAATGATTTAAATTGCTTTTATTTAAGGTTGATAAATTAATTTAATTAATTAATAATTATTAAGCTGATTTAATAAAAAAAAAAAAGGGAAATCAGATTTTTTTTATTTAAGTTAATTAAATACGATTTTGACTAAGTCTTAAATTAGTCTCCTAATCCTAAAACAACATCTCCCTCACGTTTCTCAACTCTCTCTCATGATCTCAATCTCTCTCTCACGTTTTTCTCTCTGCCAAATATTGTTGAAGAACTGATAATACAACAATTGTTCTTCACACTTGAAGAACTCACAAAAAAATCCAAAAAAGCAAGTTAATCGAAAACTTTAAGGCAAGGGAGATTTCCGTCGAATTGGTGGTGAAACTTTAGGTGCTTTAGGCGTGGTTTTGGAGACAAGTTTGGGCAGCAACTTCAAGCTTGAACAACGTCAAATGGTATGGGTTTCTCTCATGGAATGCTTTCTCCAAGAGTATTTTCCTTCGAACGATTCTCAAGGTCTTGAAAACTAAGGTTGTTCCCTTCGTATGTCCTTGTCCTTAGCTCCCAAACGAATTTGTAGGATGGGTATGTTGTGCTGCTATATTTTAGCATGAATGATGTGTTTAAATTAAATACGAACGTGTTTATGTGCGGGAAATCACGATAATAATCATCAAAACATGACCGGAAAAGTTGATGTATAGGTGTGTATATGGCAGTGTTTTCGTCACTGTTTTGGGGTGTATAAGTTGTGTATTTATTGTGTATTTTATGTGTGTAATGGGTGTACAATGTGATGTTCATTATAATGAAGTATTGTGAATTGAATAACCATCTTTTAGCTATCTAAACCTATGAAAAAAATGCACCTAAGAATGGTTGAAGAAGGACCAAATTTTTTCCAGATTTGTGCACTAATTAAGGATCTGAATTCTGGGTTTTTAAAAAGGGAATAAATAGGTGAGGTCAATGGGAATTGAACCCATGACCTCACACGTTGAGAAGGCTGAAAGAAACAAAGGAAAAATGTGAAGGAGCGAAGGGGAATCGAACCCGCTAGGCAGCTGTAAATCGCAAAAAAATAAAATAAAATGGGGCTGGGGGGAATCAAACTCGGGATGCTGGGGAAGAAAGAAGAGGAAAATTATTTAAACAAATAAATGGGAGGCATGGGATTCGAACCCACGACCTCCAGGTACGCGCGAAAGAAGAGAAAAGAAGGAAAAAGAAAACGCGAGGCGTGGGAATTAAACCAACCACCTCAAGGCTGAAGATGGGCGAAATTAAGTTAAGAAATAAAGTGAGGCTGTGGGGATTCGATCCCACAACCTCACTTTCACTCGCCCATTTTATTGAAATAAAAATGGAGGGGCTGTGGGGGTTCGAACCCACCACCTCACAGCCTCCTCAGCGAATTTAATACAAAAATAAGGGGGGCTGTGGGGGTTCGAACCCACAACCTCCCCATTGTAGTGAAATTTAATTAAATTAAAATTAAAGAGGTTGTGGGGGCTTGAACCCCCAACCCTTTGATTAATTAAGAGGGAAATTAAAATAGAAAATTTATCCTTCAATATAAATTTGAGATTTAATTTAAAGTCTAATGTTATGAATATTAGAAATAAAAATTAATGAAAATATAAATGATATCCAAGTGATTCAAGATTTGGGTTTCCTTGCCCAAAATTCCGTATTGATGCATAAGTCATACGTGAGTAAATTATCCAAAAATAATGACATCTACTTAGATAAAAAAAATTAAGATCTTGGCGTATATACAAGATACATAGTCTTGTACTACATAATTTTAGGAAAGTAAGAATCACTTAACGAATTATGAATGAAGCCCATGGCTTGTATGTATAGACACATAAGTCTAACATACGTTCAAAAGTAAGTGAACCTAAGATGTATGTAATCAAATGACGAACCCTAGAAGGGTTAAGTATGAGTGTAAGATACACTAAAAGGCCAAGTGCATTGGCATATGATGAAATGAACATTCACGTAATAAGAGGTGAGTAACTATGAAAAGTAAAGGTGCTAATGATGAAGAATGTGGTGACAACATGATGTGAGGCTAATGTAAATGATGAGAGCAATCTCAAATGAGTCTAAGTAAATGTTACCAAAACGTACTCACCTATGAGAGTGTAAGATAATGAAGAGACCAGTCTCTATGAACACTCTAATGAGAGTATTGAGCTTAACACACTTAATACTAATGATGAGATGAGAAATCATCTAATGAGCCATGATGTCCTCATACTAGAAGCCAGCTTCCATGACTTATGAGATGAATGAAATGGAACTTTATACTGAGCACCGATAGACTAGCTATGAGCGGAGATGCCTTCTTTTGGGAAGGGCGAAGGTTCACGTAACTCTCATGAGATGAGACTGTCCGGCTTGCCGGGTATGGGTCTCCATACATCTCCTAGTCTTTGAACCTATACTGCCAATATAGGGATCTGGCGGGGTTAAATTCCTATGTACACTAGCATGCTATGTGATCACTTTGGCCGGTGATTCCACCTCTTTTCGGTGTGGGGGAGACACTGGATTTCATGATGCTCACATGATCTATGTCGGTTAAAGTTAAAGTTCCCAATGAATGAATGAGGCTAGCCTCAAATGATGCACATAATGAAATGAATAATACCAAAGGTTTTAGCATAGGATAATCAAGGGTGAGTTAGATTCAAGTAATGTCATTAGGTCATTCTTGGTCATTGCACAACGAACCTAATGAAAGTCTTAAACTACATCCTAGGTATAGCTGGTGGTTACACTGACCTATGAATGAAATGAAATGAAGTACGTATGAATGAATGAGGTAGACTCTGTGTCTGCTAATGAAGATTCCCTAGTTGAGGTCCCATATGTTGAGCTCCCATTTCTGGGATGTCTTAATGTCAAGTCCATGATTCCAAGGTCTGATGGCATATGAATGAATGATATGAAAGAAGTTATGTGCTACATGCAAAATGTACTGTATGCTATATGATATGTGCTATGTGTAAATGTTATGTGCTGTGTGCAAGTGTGAAAAGTATGATGAGGTATGTTATTCTCATGGCATCACTTTCCTATTCCGAATCTGGAAAACTCACTGACTTTCCTAATCTAAATTTGGAAAGCTCATTTACTTTCTTAATCCAAATTTAGAAACTTTCCTAATCCCAATTGGCAAGTCTACTGACTTGACTTCCAAAATCACGTTGTTAGGAAAGTGCTATTCTTTCTCATGCATGTCCTTGGTGTGTGCTTGCATATACCCTTACTTAGTACAAGTGTTTACCAACCCTATACAAACTCTACTATTTTAGGTGCAGGCACAGGTGGACGATAGAGCTACAGGATCATCGTTGCAGTTATCCGGATGTCCAACATTCATCCAGAGTTGGTAGGTTCTCATGCTTTCGAGGATGCTACTGTTTTATATTCTAGCTTAGTTTTAGAGTTGAGCTAGTGGAGCATGTTCCACTAGCGTTTCTTTCCTGTTTTTATTCAGACTATGAATTGGTGCCATTTTGGCAATTATACGCTTAATAAGAATTGAATTATTTCTTTCAGTTGCTTATCTCTTAATGTTAGATGGTTGATGGTGA
>JAJJBR010002582.1:0-31670 GCA_022817965.1 Solanum lycopersicoides
TTATATTTTTAATTGATTTTATTTTAATATTCATAACATTTTAACTCTAAGTTAAATCACAATATTAACATTGAAGGATTACTTTTCTATTTAACTTTTTCTTGCATTGGCCGATGGGTTTGGGTTCGAGCCCCACAACCCCATTTTCATTTTTATTTATTTATTTCGGTCCATGTGAGACGTTGGGACCCGAGTCGAGTCCCATCAACCACGCCTAATTCTTCTTATTTTTCTTTCCCTTCATTCGCTTAAGACCGAGAGGTTGTGGGATCGAACCCCCAACCTCTTTATTTTATCCTCCTTTTTAAATGTTGACTGTTTGAGTTGACTGTGAGGTTTTGGGTCGAACCCCACACTCTTGTTTTTATTATTTTTTTTTATTTTCTCTATCCGCATAGAGGTCGTGGTTCGATTCCCACGCCTCACATACTTTCTTTTTCTTTTTCTTTGGGTTCTAACCGAGAGGGTGGGGTTCGAATCCACCCCTCTCATTTCTTATTTTCACCAGTTATTTTTCCAGCCATGACACGGTTGAATCCCCACCATAATTTGTTTCTTCTTTATTTTTGGGAATTTTAACGTGGTGAGGTCACGGGTTCGACCAATGACCTCACCTATTATTCTTCATTTTCTTAACATTTTATGCTACTTAATTTGGCAGAGATATATCAATATAGTGCTGGAAATTTAAGGTAAAACTCTTTGCTCACTTTCATCTCCATTTATCTGAATTTATAGAACAATGCATAGTTCATTTGAATACGTTTTAAGTACATTTTTTTTTCACGAATTCTTTAGTCAAGAGATTACTCCTCAATTCAGCCAACTTCATGTCATATGAATATCACGATTTACTTCAATTGGTGTATACAACAACATAACATTAACAATTTAAGCCTCAAGGCCGAGACTCATGTCATGTCACACACTTTTTCATAATTCCGAACACACACATGGTTTGTCTTTTCATAAATTAACGTACATCAACACATTCATATCCAGCACAAACATCACATAATCCTAAGTCTACCAGCATTCATACCAACCTACGAATTCGTTGGAGCTAATGACAGGGACATGCAACGGGGAAACAACCTTAGTTTGAGCCGAATATTCTGAGTCCTAGGGGTCTCTTGGGAAAGGGACCAAGAGTAAGAAGACCCATACCTTAATTTCCTTGTTCAACCACGAGAATGCTGCCCAAGAACCTCTCCAAAAATCAGTCCAAACACCGAAAAAAAGTAAAATCCGTCTAGATATTGATTTTACCTTTTGTTCTTAAGATTATTCTTCTTTTGAGTTTCTAGCTTTCAAGTTCTTGATGAACTTTTGAATTTACTTGGTTCTTCTTTTCTGATTGTTTTCTCACGTTTTGCAGCCAGAAAAGAGAGTGAAAGTGAGAGAGATTTACGTGAAGGAGAGTGGGAGATGGGAGATAGTGGTCTCTTAGAACTAGGATTGTTGGTAGGACTTAGTCAACTTAAATAAATAATCAAAATTAATAGAAATCTGATTTCTTTTTCCTAAATCAGTTAATATTCATTATTTAATTAAGTTAATTCATTAAATTAAATAAAAGCAAGTTAAATCCTTGCTTCTAGTGGGGCTCGAACCCGAGTGACCCCCATTTGCGAAAATGGGTCACTTCGGGTTGCCCCACCCAAATTCCTTTACTTAATTAACTTAATTAATTAAATAATTAATTTGTCAGGGTAATTACAATATTACCCTTGGCCTGGAAAAGACCATTTTACCCTTGGACCCTCAAAACTCAAAATTTCTTCTTCTGAGTCCGGTAAAAACTCTTTCGATTAAACCTTCGTTTTCGTGAGCCTCACATGGTTGGTTCTAACCTTTCCAAGCTCAATTAACTCCCCAAGTTAGTTGGCTTGGTTGTAGTAAGGGTTCTGAGGTATGGTTCTACGCGTATCAATACGTGTGGACCTTGGTCTAATCGCAAGCATTCTTGAAAAACCTAAGTCTTGATCCTATTCATTTTTAGGGTTGTTACATTATCCTCCCCTTAGGAACATTCGTCCCCGAATGACACTACTACTTCATGTTGTAATGCCAGTCAGATTATAATAAAAGCACTATACACAGTCAATCAATAACAACAAAATACGGGGAGATAAGGAAACATTGGTTTAAGAGTAGGAAGTCTAACCTCAAGAGCTGAACAGATGAGGGTAGCGGGCTCTCATGTCGGCCTCAACCTCCCACGTAGCACCCTCAACAAGATGATTTCTCCACAATACTTTCACTGTGGCAATTTCCTTGTTCCTCAGCCGCTTGACCTGTCTGTCTAAGATCTCAACAGGTACCTCCTCATAAGACAAGTCCTCACCAACCCCCAAACCTTCAACAGGTAAGATTGATGCTGGATCACCTAGGCACTTCTTCAACATAGAGACATGAAAGACTGGATGAACAGAAGCTAGTTCTGTAGGCAATGCTAACTCATAGGCCACCTCACCCACACGCTGTAGGATCTCATATGGCCCAACATATCTCGGACTCAGCTTCCCTTTTCTACCAAATCTCATCACCCCTTTCATAGGCGATATTTTCAAGTAAACCTGGTCACCAACATCAAACTCTAAAGGCCGTTTTCTGTTATCAGCATATGACTTCTGCCGACTGTACGCAGTAGTCAACCTGTCCCTAATCATTCTGACCTTCTCTAAGGCCTCATGAATGATCTCCGGCACCAAAATGGATGACTCTCCAACCTCGAACCACCCAACTGGAGATCTACACCTCCTACCATACAGTGCCTCAAACGGTGCCATCCCAATGCTGGAGTGATAGCTATTATTATACGAAATCTATCAAAGGCAGATGGTCATCCCAGTTACCTCTGAAGTCAATCACACACGCCTCAACATATCCTCCAATGTCTGTATGGTGCGCTCTGCCTGCCATCTGTCTGAGGGTGAAAGGCAGTGCTAAGCTTCACCTGCGTGCCCAAGCTCTTCTGGAAAGATCTCCAGAAATGAGAAGTAAACTGAGCTCCTCTGTCTGAAATAATAGACAAGGGAATCCCATGTCATCTCACAATCTCATCAATGTAGAGCCTCGCATAATCCTCGGCTCTGTAAGTAGACTTTACAGGGATAAAGTGGGCAGACTTAGTCAATCTGTCCACAATAACCCATATAGAGTCATGCTGCCTCCTAGTCCTCGGAAGCCCAACCACGAAGTTCATATTAATGGCCTCCCATTTCCAAGTCGGAACCTCAATAATCTGCGTCAGACCACCAGGCTTAAGATGCTCTGCCTTAACCTGCTGACAATTAGGACACTTGCCCACATATTCTGCAATGTCCTTCTTCATGCCATCCCACCAATAAATCTGCTTGAGATCATGATACATCTTGGTGGAACCTGGATGTATAGAATATCTGGAACCATGGGCCTTTGCAACAATCCTGGTCCAAATCATCCACATCTGGCACACAGCCTGTCCTGATACTAAGTATGCCATCACCTCCCAAGCGAAAGACTCATTCATCTTCATCAGCACTGAGTCTTCAGCTCCATCAACACGGGATCTAGATGCTGACCCTGCTTGACTTCAATACTAAGGATGATTCAGAACTAGGATGAACTAAAACATCCCCACTAGTGGAGTCAACCAAACGCACACCCAGTCTGGCCAGTCTGTGTACATCTTTTACCAGCTCCTCTTCTCATCTCAACGTGAGTTGTACTTCCCATGCTCATCCTTCTCAAAGCATCAGCTACAACATTAGCCTTACCTGGATGATAGTGCACATTCATGTCATAATCCTTCAACAGCTCCAACCACCTCCGCTGACGTAGATTCAACTCCCTCTGTGTGAACACGTACTGGAGACTCTTATGGTGAACACATCTACATGCACTCCATACAGATAATGCCTCCACAGCTTCAGTGCAAACACCACAGCTGCCAACTCCAGGTCATGAGTGGGATAATTCTTCTCATGAACCTTGAGTTGTCTGGATACATAGGCTATCACCTTACCAACCTGCATAAGAACACAACCCAACCAACCCAGATGCATCACAATAAACAGTGTAATTCTCACCACATTTAGGCAAGTAAGCACCGGGGCTGAAGTGAGTCTGTCCTTGAGCTCCTGGAAACTCTTCTCACAAATCTCCGTCCATTCAAACTTGGCTTTCTTCTTAGTCAAAGCTGTCAATGGGGCAACAATGGAAGAAAAGCCCTCCACAAACCTGCGGTAGTAACCAGCCAATCCCAAAAAGCTACGGATGTCAGTGGGAGTAAGAGGTTTTGGCCAGTTCTTCACAGCCTCAGTCTTCCTAGGATCCACCTCCACGCCCTGATCGGACACAATATGACCCAGGAAGGTCACTGATCTCAGCCAGAATTCACATTTGCTGAATTTGGCATACAACTGATGCTGTCTAAGTACCTGCAAGGTTAGTCTCAAATGCTGTTCATGCTCTTCCTTGGTCTTAGAGTAGATGAGAATGTCATCAATGAATACTATGACGAAAGAGTCAAGGTATTCACGGAAGACCCTGTTCATGAGATCATAAATGCAGCAGGTGCATTCGTGAGACCAAATGACATGACTAAAAACTCATAGTGACCATAGCGGGTACGAAAGGCTGTCTTTGGGATATCTCCATCCCTAACCCTAAGCTGATGATACCCTGAACGAAGATCAATCTTAGAGAAGAAACTAGACCCTTGGAGTTGATCGAACAAATCATCTATTCTGGGGAGTGGATACTTATTCTTTATAGTGACTTTGTTGAGCTGCCGATAATCGATACACATTCTAAGGGTTCCATCTTTCTTCTTTACAAACAACACTGGAGCGCCCCAAGGGGATATGCTCGGTTGAATGAAACCCTTGTCAGTGAGATCTTTTAACTGCAACTTCAACTCTTTGAGTTCAGCTGGAGCCATTCTGTAAGGAGGAATTGAGATTGGTTTAGTATCGGGTTCTAAATCGATACCAAAGTCAATCTCTCGAAGGGGAGGGACTCCAGGTAAATCATCAGGAAACACATCTAAGAACTCATTCACTACAGGTACTGAGTCTATGGAAGGAATGTCATGATCTAAATCATTAACACTCACAAGATGACACAATAACCTCTTGGACATCATTTTATTGGCCTTAAGGTTAGAAATCAAGGGGTTAGGACGACTCGAATTGTACCCCTCCCAGACTAACTCTTCTTCATTAGGAAAGCGAAATCTCACCACTCTACTACGACAGTCCAAGTAAGCATAACAACTGTGAAGCCAATCCATGCCAAGAATAACATCAAAATCATGCATGGGTAACTCAACCAGGTTTGCACACATAGTTTTACCACTCACAACTATTGGGCAATCTTTGTATACTCTATCAGTTCTTACATTCTCTCCTAAAGGTGTACTAACCACTATAGGATCATGTAGAACTTCAGGCAATACCTCAAAAGTAAGAGCAAGCAGAGGAGTTACAAAGGAAAGTGTAGACCCTGGATCAAGTAAAGCATAAACAGAAGTTGAGAACACTTGCAGCATACCTGTGACCACATCAGCGGACTTCTCCTGCTCCTCTCTACCTTTCAGGGCATAGAACCTGTTCCTCTTAGGAGGCTCGGCTGCTGCTGCACCCTGTGGATTAGGCCTAGGCTGAGTATTACCTCCGGCCTGACCTCTGTTCTGTGGGCAGTCTCAGACCATGTGTCCACTCTTACCACAATCGAATCATGCATTAGTGCCCTGTCTGCACTCTCCACTGTGAGCTCGGCCACACTTAGCACAATTCTTCTTAGTACGCTGCATCTCACCTCCATTTCCCTTCTTGGGCTCAGGTCTGCCTCCTTTTGGTGTAGCACTCTCTAAGGATTAGAATTCCCATAACTCTGTTGCCCCTTTTTGAACCTTGGCTGCTCACGGACGCCAAAATTATTCCTGTGGCCTCCATGACTGGGTCCTGCCTGATCTTGAGGCCTAGGCCTCCTAGCATCACGAACACGTCTCTTTCTGCGGCTGTCCTCTACCTGCTGGACATGCACCATCAACCTGGAAAGATCCATATTATCATGGAGCATAGAAGATTGACACTCCTCCTCCAGGTCTCCATTGATTCCTGTGAGGAACCTGCTCATCTCATCCCTGCTGTTAGAAACCAGGGAAGTAGCATACCTGGGTGATTTCAACAAGGTTCAGTATTATCCTCATTCTTGCTATTAAATACTTAGGGAGAAATAACATACCTTGACAGCTTAACAAACTTCAGGGAATACTCCCTGACTGTCATGGAGCCTTGTTTGAGGTTGATGAATTCTTCAACCTTGGCCTCCCTCATCTCCTTGGGAAAGAATCTCTCCAGAAATGTTATCTTGAACAGCTCCCATGTGACTGGTACTCCAACTAAGACACGACTATGTTGCCACATCTTGCACCAAGTCTGTGCAACATCCTTGAGCTGATAGGAAGCCAGCTCAGCCTTCTCAATATCAGTGGCCCCCATAGCCACTAGAATCTTATGCACCTCATCTACAAACTCTTGAGGATCCTCCGATGTCTTAACCCCTGTGAAAATGGGAGGATTCATCCTCGTGAAATCCCTCAGCCTGTCAGCCATGCTACGAACCGGTGGGTTCTACCTTTGAACATCCTGTCTGTTGACCTGGGCAGTCATAGCTTGGGCCTGCATAGTAATGGCCTGTGCCATTTGGCCCAAAGATGCCCGCACCTCATCATCAGTCAACCCAGCTGGGTTAATTGGCATGGCCACTCCTTCAGCGGGAGCCTGGGGTAGATCCTGATTACCCCTAGCAGCTGCTCCTCCTCTCCTCTGACCATTTCCTCTCCTAGTGTTCATTCTCTGGAAAAACAAAAAGGATTGATGTTAGACATGCTCATAACACCAAGAATTCAGACATTCAGAAAAGCACGATAAGATCAGAAGAAGGGAAACTTTACTACGCATCATGCAGTCTCTAATCTAGGATAGTGGTGCACTTCACTACCATGACTTAGAAACTACTCAATGTGGTTGATGTGAACTTATTATTTTCATAATTTAACCTAGTGCTCTGATACCAACTTTGTCACGACTGGAATCTAGACCCCAGACGAGACCGGCGTCGTTGACCTCTCAGAGGTCGCAGACAAGCCTACTTACGTCATTCTTACTTTACATAGGTTAATTTTTAGCGGAAAATTTGAAACTTTTTGTTTCGAAACATTGCTTACTAATCATTTCTAATACATTCGTAATTTGTTCAACACCAACCATCTAATCATTAAGAGATAATCAAATGAAAGGAATAGTTCAATAAACATAATTGTATAATTGCCAAAATGGCACCAATACATAGTCTGAATAAAATAAGAAAGAAACGCTAGTGGAACATGCTCCACTAGCTCAACTCCTAAACTAAGCTAGAACATAAAGCAGTAACATCCTCGGAAGCATGAGGACCTACAAACTCCGGATGAACGCTGTATGTCTGGATAATTGCAACGATGATCCTGCAGCTCTATCATCCACCTATGCATGCACCTAAAATAGTAGAGTTTGTATGTGGTTAGTACACACTTGTACTAAGTATGGGTATATGCAAGCACACACCAAGGACATGCATGAGAAAGAATAGCTCTTTCCTAACAACATGATTTTTTTGGAAGTCAAGTCAGTGGACTTGCCAAATTGAAATTTGGAAAGTTTCCTAATTTGGATTAGGAAAGTAAATGATCTTTCCAGAATTGGATTAGGAAAGTCAGTGAGCTTTCCAGATTTGGAATAGGAAAGTTATGCTATGAGAATAACATACATCATCATACTTTTCACATTTGCACGCAGCACATAACATTTACACATAGCACACATCATATAGCATACAGTACATTTTTCATGTAGCACATAACTTCGTTCATATCATTCATTCATATGCCATGAGACCTCGGAATCATGGACTTGACATTAAGACATCCCAGAAAAGAGGGCTCAACATATGGGACCTCAACTGGGAGCCTTCGTTAGCAAACACAGAGTCTGCTTCATTCATTCATACGTACTCCATTTCTTTTCATTCACAGTCCAGTGAAATCACCGGTTATACCTAGGATGTAGTTTAAGACTTTCATTAGGTTCGTTGTGCAATGACCAAGAATGACCTAATGTCATTACTTGAATCTAACTCACCTTTTGATTATCCTATCCTAACACCTTTGGTTTTCATTCATTTCATTATGTGCATCATTTGAGTCTGACCTCATTCATTCATTGGGAACTTTAACTTTAACCGACATAGATCATGTGAGCATCATGAAATCCAGTGTCTCCCCCACACCGAAAAGAGGTGGAATCACCGGCGAAAGTGACCCAAAAACATGCTAGCGTACATGGGAATTTAACCCCGCCAGATCCCTATATTAGCAGTATAGGTTCGAAGACTAGGAGATATAAGGAGAGCCATACCCGGCAAGCCGGACAGTCTCATCTCATGAGAGTTACGTGAACCTCCGCCCTTCCCGAAAGAAGGCATCACCGCTCATAGCTAGTCTATCGGTGCTCAGTATAAAGTTCCATTACATTCATCTCATACGTTATGGAAGCAGGCTTCTAGTATGAGGACATCATAGCTCATTAGATGATTTCTCATCTCATCATTCGTATTAAGTGTGTTAAGCTCAATACTTTCACTAGAGTGTTCATAGAGACTGGTCTCTTCGTTATCTTACACTCTCATAGGTGAATACATATTGGTAACATTTACTTAGGCTCATTTGAGATTGCTCTCATCATTTACATTAGCCTCATATCATGTTGTCACCACATTCATCATTATTAGCACCTTTGCTTTTCATAGTTATTCGCCTCTTATTACGTGAATGCTCATTTAATCATATGCCAATGCACTTGGCCATTTGGTGTATTTACACTCATACTTAACCCTTCTAGGGTTCATCATTTCATTTCATACATCTTAAGTTCACTTACTTTTGAACGTATGTTAGACTTATGTGTCTATACATACAAGCCATGAGGCTTCATTCGTAGATCATTATGTGACTCATACATTCCTAATATTTTATAGTACAAGACTTATGTATCTTGTATATATGCCAAGATCTTGATTTCGATCTAAGTAGATGGCATTATTCTTGAATGATTTGTTCACGTATGACTTATGTATCAAATGGAAGTTTGGGCAAGAAAACCCAAGTCTTGAATCAATTGGATATCATTTATATTTTTAATTTATTTTATTTTAATATTCATAACATTTTAACTCTAAGTTAAATCACAATATTAACATTGAAGGATTACTTTTCTATTTGACCTTTTTCTTGCATTGGCCGATGGGTTGTGGGTTCGAGCCCCCACAACCCCATTTTCATTTTTCATTTATTTATTTCGGTCCATGTGAGACGTTGGGACCCGAGGTCGAGTCCCATCAACCACGACTAATTCTTCTTTATTTTCTTTCCCTTCCATTCGCTTAAGACCGAGAGGTTGTGGGATCGAACCCCCACAACCTCTTTATTTTATCCTCCTTTTTAAATGTTGACTATTTGAGTTGGCTGTGAGGTTGTGGGGTCGAACCCCCACAGCCTCATTTTTTTTTTTTTTTTATCCTATCCGCATAGAGGTCGTGGGTTCGATTCCCACGCCTCACATACTTTTATTTTTCTTTTTCTTTGGGTTCTAACCGAGAGGGTGTGGGTTCGAATCCCACCCCGCTCATTTCTTATTTTCACCAGTTATTTTTCCAGCCATGACACGGTTCGAATCCCCCTCACCATATATTTTTTTCTTCTTTATTTTTGGGGAATTTTAACGTGGTGAGGTCACGGGTTCGACCCTCAATGACCTCACCTATTATTCTTCACTTTTCTTAACATTTTATGCTACTTAATTTGGCAGAGATATATCAATATAGTGCTGGAAATTTAAGGTAAAACTCTTTGCTCACTTTCATCTCCATTTATCCGTGAATTTATAGAACAATGCATAGTTCATTTCGGTTAGTCCTAGGATAGTTAGCTATTTATGACAGTTATTTAGGACCTAGAGTTGTTTAGGATGTCAGGCCCCACATGGAGGGACCCGTCCGTACATGTTGCCCCTTAACTACCCTAACCGAATTCGGTTAGGGTGGTCTGCTCCTTTGGCCGATTTTCACATGTCATGCACATGTGCTTGCACATGTGTTAGTTATACATTCCTAACTAACTATTCATGATGGTTCATTTGGAATATTTACTTATTGTCCCAAGGATCCTCACTATGTCCTTGGGCACTGCTTAATCTACATGATCATTTTAAGTGGTCATGTGCTATGATACCTAGGCTTGACACTTGGATGCCTCGTATCTAAAGTGCTAAGTTGTGAATAAATGTTTTTAGCTTAGGGTCTTCGTTGAAGGTACATTTCTTAAACAAGCTCATTAATGTTAGAAAATTGGCTAAGACCCTTTAAGCCAATATTTTCTAATATGCCCAATATTTTGCTTATTTGTGTATTATATAGAAATTGGCTAATACTCCTTAGCCAATTTTCTATACTATGCCCAATATTTCTCAATATTGGGCATTGGGATGCCTATGTACCCCCAATACACATTCTTAAATACCTATTGGGCTCTTTACTAGACATGTCATTTTCCAGAATGTTACATTATCCCCCCCTTAGGAACATTCATCCGCAAATGACACTATACATCACTTTAAAACAAGGAGGGTAATTTTCAAAAATACTTTAACATGCTTGAAACTTTACTCTTTGTGAATATCTTATTCATACTTACTCTGGATGATGCATATTACTCAAAGTTTATCTGAAGCTTCATATTTGAGATTGAGGAACTTGCTTCTCAATCACACTTAAATTAATGCACATCACAACTCATGCAACACAAAAATCATCTCTACGCTATACAAAAACAGCAACATGAATGCAAGCATGAACTAATTTTTACTCATATAGTGCACGTATAAAATACACGGTTATGGACTTAGAACACAAAACCGCCTAATGCACTAAGATTTAGAGTCTCATTAACGAAATCGAACTAAGGAAGAGTATATCTAATCTCAAGAACTGAACAAGTGAGGGTAACGAGATCTCATATCGGCCTCGACCTCCCATCTTGCCCCCTCAACAAGGGTGTTCCTCCATAACACCTTCACGGTGAGAACCTCCTTGTTCATCCGTCGCTTCCTTGACGATCTAAAATTGTAACGGGAACCTCTTCATAAGGAAAGATTCCCATCGACTCCTAACCCCTCGACGGGTAGTATGGACGTTGGATCACCTAGACACTTCTCAAGCATCGAAACGTGAAACACTAGATGAACAAAAGCCAAGTCGTTTGGTAATTTTACCAACTTGCTGTAAGATCTCATAATGACCTATATACCTCAGACTCAACTTCCCTTTCTTACCAAACCTCATATTTACTACAGACATAGAGTCTATGGAAGGGACTTCTTGTTCTAAGTCATTGACTCTAACTAAGTGGATTAAGTATCCCTTAGATAACAACTTATTGGCTTTAAGATTTGAAACTATTCGTCCTGTTGGATTTGAACCACGCCCTTCCTATTTAAACCCAACTTATTTGGAAACTGAAGCCTTACTACCCTATTTTGACAGTCTATGGTAGCATAGCATTTTATGAAGCAAATCCATACCTGAGCCATATACTTGAGTTAGTATGCAGCCAACTTAGCCTTCTCCTCTTCATCAGTACTCATAGCAGGCTTTTAGAACCTACCATGCACTCCCCTCCATGCTAACAACCACACTTACCACTAGTCTTTCGTTCACTCTGGGAATTTCCATTATTTCCCCTTCTTGGGAAGGCTAGATCTTGAGTCTGACGCCTTATACCACTTGGCCATCCTAATTCTTGTGTGTACTCTTATACGTGGTCACACAAGAAGGAAGTTAGATTTTTAGAATGACACAAAGTGTCAAAGCTCTAGATAGCACGATAAAAAGTAGAAGAAGGGAAGATTTCCTAGCATTATATAGTCTCTAAATCATGATTGTCGTGCGCTTCACAACCATAAGTTAGAAACTACGTAACGTGGTTGTTTTGAGCTTTAGTTCCTAGGTAATTTAACCTCATGCTCTGATACCAAGTTTGTCACGACCCAGATTCTAGAATCCGAATCGCAAACCAGTGTCGTTGACATCTCAGAGGTCGCAGACAAGCCTTTTCTTGCATTCATCACATTCATATGGTTAATTTTAGCAGAAAATTTAAAACTTTTTATAAGTATGAAGTATAAATAGACTTCATATAGTTAATACATATTTACATCATATACTAAGCTCAACATAAAGAACAACCATCTAATATTAAAGAACCAATTCAAAACAGAAGATGAATATATCATAAATAAGTTTCCCAAACACGACCTTATTACAAAACTTCGAAATGAAAGTACGAAATAAACGCTAGGGACAACATCCGCTATCTATGTCTAAAACTAAGGCTAGACTAAAAATGTAGCATCCTCAAAATCAATAGGACCTACCAAATGGTTTGGAGAATCGCTGAGTCCAAACCGCTGCAATGAGTCTTCAATATGATCTCTGACCTGCACCTAAAAATAGTAAATAGTAGGGGTTAGTACAACACTTGTACTAAGTATGGGTGTATGCACACATACACATAAAGCTTATGCATGATCAAGCAAAAGCTCTTCATAAACAACACGCCATTTCTGGAAAGTCTAGTCACTAGACTTTTCTAATTCGGTAGTTGCGAATTGTGGTATGAATATAATGCATTTTAATGCATTCAAAGCACACAACTCATTTTCTATATGATTACAAAGAATTAGTATCATCAACATAATTTTAGAACAACTCGGGCGAAGATTTGAGATTTTGATTGCCCAAACCCAAGAGCTCTTGCTTTTAAACTTAGTTTATTTTTCAGTCTTTTTCTTCTTGTTGTTGTGTAGTTCAATAATTCCTTTGGTCCTATGTTTTACTTACAAGTGCAATGATTCATTGTAGTCCCATACCCACAATGAATCAAGTAAGTAATTCAAGAGATTAAGGAAATGATTTAATAACAATTTTGGGCATGGATATATTTGCAAGTCAATACTTATTGACTATACTCAAGTAAGTAATTCAAGAGATTAAGGAAATTATTTAACTACAATTTGGGGCATGGATATTTTTGTAAGTCAATACTTATTGACTATACTCGTTCTTTAGTTGATTGCATAATGTGCATAGCTCTTGGGGCATATCATTAAAACTTATGATCTTGCTTACTTTAGGCATGAAGTCTTTATTAGCCAATCTTTATTGGCTAAATACATTAGTTGATCATTTTGGATAACATTTGAATTCATTATTGTCTATGAACATTTTCATAATAAAAGAAGTCATTATAAGCCAATTTCATTTGGCTTTGATCATTTTCATGACATGAAGATTCATTATTAGCTATGCCCTTTACTTATTGTAAACTTCATTGGACATCATTTGACTATCCTTACAACAAGTCATTCATTACATCAAGTATTCATTAATACTTTATAAGCCAATCTCTATTGACTATGCCACTTATTTCATCATTTCCATGTTAGGGAAGTTATGAGTTTTTATTTGTTATTATGTTTCCACTTCCCTTTATTGGCATCATATAAGAAGTCATTATAATCCAATCTTATTTGACTTTGCCCATTATTTCTGAAACTTTATTGGTATTGATATTGGCAATTGACATTCTTAAGCTCTTACTTTATATCTCACTTTGAACATACGTTCCATCATCTTTCTTTCTTGCTTTCCTAGATACATCTTTAGAAGTAAGATCATGCGAGCTAACATGAAATCCAGTGTCTTCCCCACACTGAAAAGAGGTGATTCACAGATTAAAATGAATCTAGATCATGTGAGCTACTCATGAAATCCATTGTCTGCCCCACACCGAAAAGGGGTGATTCCCGGCTAAGGCGAATCCGTCTCAAGTGTTCACTCCACACCAAAAAGGAGTGGCTCACAGCTATAGTGAACCAAGAACATATTTTGAGCATTAACCTACATAGATCATGTGAGCTAAACATGAAATCCAGTGTCTACCCCACACCGAAAAGAGGCGATCTCACTGGCCAAGGTGAGATCGAAACATACCTAGCTCTTTTAGGTGGAAACCACAGGCTAGTTCCTATGTTGGCTAGACATAGTTCGAAGAATAGGGACTTAAGGAGACTACTTATCCACCTCGGTGGTAGCCTCATCTCATGAGACTTACACGTGCTAGCACATGCTCATAACTAGTCTATCGGTGCTTTGCTCACTTTCATTATCTTCTTTATCTTTTAGAGTTGACTCAAACATTATGGAAGCTTGCTTCTAGATTGAGGTTTACTTACTCTATTGATGAATTGTCATCCTTTTCTTTACATTGATGAAATGTGAATTGTCCTTACATAACATCCTTTGGTGTTAATGAGACTGGTCTCACACGTTCTAACACCTTCTATCGTAAGTATTTTTAATATAGTAGCTTAGGTGTAAGTGAGGCTTGTCTCACTTCTTTTAACACCTCATTCTGGTCCCTTTATCACTTAAACATCTTTAGTTATGTTATTACTCACGTTACTTACTTACTTTCGTTTAGTAGCTTCATATCATCGTTTATAGACGATGAGCACTTCATTCAATGAGTTACATATTTTCATAGTTCATTCTTTTAGAGCATGTTGGGAGTTTTCCCAATGAATGACATGCCCTTGGGTATGGATTCATTGAATTAGTTTAGAAGTGCTTGAGTTGTCATTTCATTATTTTGGCTACACAAGATTGACATATGATTAGTATTGGCCTAAACAATTTTGGAAAGGATTACATAACCGTCTTTGTTGGCATCTCCCAATTTTACATTTGTTCATATTTAATTTGATACATATGAAGCATTATACAATCTTTTAATTATTTAACATAATATGATAGCCATTTGCATGCATCCCTTTTTGACTATGTACTGTTAGCCATTTTATTGGCATAAGGCAGACATTCACTCAAATTATGATTTCATGGAGATCTTTTTAGCCAACCTTATAACATAAATTTTAGGCATAACGTTTTTTTAAACACCTTGGACATCATTGTTGACACCCAATTTTGGAACTCCACGGTATAAATTAGTCATCGAGCTTTTCAAATTTCAAATGATTTAAAACAATTAGGTTCTTTTGAAGTCCAAAATATTTTTTCAAGGTATTTTAAACTAATCATATCATTTTACATTTTTTAAAATATGTAGGTTTTATATAATTTTATATACATAATTAATATATTTCATAAATATTCAAAAATCATCTTGAAAAAAATATATTTGGTTTTGCTTAATAATTTTACTAATTAGTTTAGTTATATATTGGTTTGTTAGTTTTAGTTAGTTAATTCATATTTGAATTGATTATTTTATTTCGTTATGATTAAAAAACTCATAATTGATTTTACTTATTCATCCTATTTAATTATTGGTCGAATTCACTAATTTAATCCATTCAACTAATTATATATTTTTTTAATTATCATTATTTTGATTGGCTACAATTGAAACCTTTGGCCATCTTTTGTAATTGCAATTTTAGCTACATTTATCCAACTTCCACAGCCCATTTTCTTCCAATTTTACGACCAAAATCTGGGCCCTTTTCCCAATTTTTCCCCCAGTAACCCAGCCCAACTTATACCTTGATCAGGCCCACTCCTATTAATTCCTTTAGCCCATTCCCAGTAATTCCTCTCATCTCAGCAACCAACCCGAACCACTTCCCTTTCATCCCCTTCAGCGAGCAACGCGAAATTGCAATGCGCGTCAGACATGTGAACTCCGCCACTCGACCAACGTGTCCCGTCCTCTTCACGCGCGAGCCACGAAAAGCAGCAGCAATGAACGCACAACGATCACAGCGGTGTCATCGTCTCTTTCGCCATTAATTCGCGCAGCAGGGGCTGCCTGATTTCTCTAACCTTGCAGAATCGTCCTTGGGTGTAGGAGATGTCTCCACGTCTCCCCCAAGGAATATTGGATCAATCGAAATCGTCCATTTCCCCTTTCCATTTTTGGAACTGTTTCAGAGCTTCAGAAAAAGCTTGTCTTCCCAAAGTGGTGAAAGAAACGTTTGAATTTCAAATTCGGACTCAAGTTCTGTCAAAGATTCTCACCCTTTTCCCCCTATTTTTTTTGGCCAAACCCTAGCCCTTGGCTATATATGATCACTTCGGTCCTTTTGGGAGGGAGGAGATATTTTTTGAGTTGCCGTTAGAGAGAAAATCTACGGTAAGAATCACTAGTTATACAATTATTATAAATAAACACTTGAGGAATAGGTCTTAAAAATCACAGAGAGTAAGAGTTCAGACTCCCGCTCGTTTCTTCATCCACGAGCGTTCATCGGAGTCGCGACTTGGTGGTGGAGGGATCGTCCTCATAGCTTGATCGTTCGTCCGTCCGATTCGCTGCCCTCGGAAAAGGTAAAGTTCTCTCGACGTCCATTTGAATTTTTCTTAATCCATTTTTTTTTATTTCTTTGTTTAGTTGAGGTTTGGTTTGAGAATTTGAAGCTTTCTGTTGGCTCTTCCTCTCTTTCTCNAACCATTATTGTTTTGATTTAAGCATGCTTTAGCAATACAGTGTATACCCCAAGCATGATTTAGCATATGAGTTGCCTTTTGGGTGACCAGCGGAGGATTTCCCTTACTCGTATATTTATTTAGTTATATTGTTATGTATATCGCTGCGAATTCTGTTAGATTATTCATGACTCACCTTTAAGTATGGATATTAATCCTCAGTTTTTTTTTTGTATGGGGTTACTTGCCTTGAGTCCATGAAACTCTTCATTTGCATTCCATTGACTCCTTTCATCTAGTCGGCCATCATGGTAAATTAGAAAGCAGGTGTACAGGTTGAAAATTGGCAAATCCGAACGAAAAATAATTTTCAAGTTCTGGAAATGTGAAAATAAGCTGAAAATATGGCTTGTATACATCCGTATACAGTGATATACGCGATGAAACAACAATATACAGGTGTAAAGGGCGTGGAAACTCAGGCAAAATTACATGACATAAGGGTCAACAAAATGCAGGCTTGAAAGGTTCAAAAATGGGTCAGAAACAGCCTGTATACTAGGATATACGTAATGTGTATACAGAGATTTTCTTTGAAGGAAAATAGGCCCAAAGGCCCTAAAATTGCAGCAACAGAATTTGGGCCTAGGGCCCAAATTTGGTATTTCCTCCCTTTCTTATTTATTTATCATGATATTTGACTAATTATTTTATGTAATTTTGGTTTGATTTAACTATTCTCCTATGATAGCCATTCTCTTATTTATACATATATTTATTTATACATATAATTTTACTTAGTTTCTGTTCTACTCTTGGCTTTTCAACCCTTAAGTTCATCCTTTAGGCCATCCCCTTAGCTATTTTCTCGTAAAAAGAGATAATTAATTTTAATGATAAATAAGTATATATATATATATATACGTAAAAAATTATTTTTATACAAGTCATTTGACCTTTTTTTATTATTCTTCTAATCAACCACCTTTAGTCACTCCTTTTAAAATAATCCACTTCTTTGCACTAAATTAATTAATTAGAAAATAATAATAATTTTAAGTAAACAAAAATGATAAAAAATAAACTTTAGTTGGAAAAGTTGGTAAATTCAAGTCAAAGACATTTTAGTCAAATCGCCTGTCAACCGCGAGTTAGCGGGCATTCCGAGAGCCTTACACTTTCTCGGAACGTACATTTGAACTTCGAACCCTTTTCAACTGATTTTTATCTATTTTAAATATTTTGAAAAAATAATTTTAGGTTTTCTTAATTTTTACTAAAAATCAATTGGCGACTCTGTTAATTCGGAAAGTCGATTTTTCTTAAATCATAAGATTAATTAATTTTCTGAAACTTAGTCTTTTTTTCTTTTTTTATATATTTTAAGTAAAACAGAAATGGAGACTAGACTTGCGCCTTTTTGTATGAGCATCTTGGATGGGCACCTCATGAAGGATCATTTTCATTTTTTGAGGAAGAAAACTATTCGAAAGTATGTGCCTTCCAACCAAATCAGCGAGGACACACTATAAAGGAATGCGTGCAACTCAAAATGAGGATCTTCCACCAGATCGACATTGGGGATATCCCTCATATGTGGGGTAATAACACCGTACTCACTTATGATCAGTCAGAGCCAATTTAGCGCACCCAGTTTGTTTGTCATTATTTCACACCGTTCAAAATGTCAATGCTGGAAATTTACAGTGATTTGGCTTAGAATGGGGTCTTAGCCTCTATCCATGATGAGGACAGTGGTCTCGATCCCGTTGGGGAAGAAATCTGGAAGTCTTGTGCCTTCGAAAATGCTACAGATCACAGCCTCTCGAGGTGCCTCGGTTTTTGCTACGACGTCGAAGCCCTCGTCAACATGGGAAAAATTTGAGTCGAGTTTATTCCCCGTGGCTAACATGACGTTTGAGAAAGGGAATGACCGAGATGTAGTCGTTATTTTATCCTTAAAGCTTTGTTGTCTTTCAATTTCTGTTGTAACCATCCTAAATGAATGAATGAAAAATCAATGTTTTATTTTCTATTCGAACTACGTTGGGCCTGAATTATCCTTGTGAGATATGTAGGCAGCCTTTCAAGGCCCGACCCCTATCTTTAAAAAAATTTTCATTCTTCCCCCTTATGGTACAAGGAAATGAGAAGACTAGATCAATGGACATCGAAGAATAGCTGCAAGAAGACCATAGCTCGATGCGGTTTAGCCTTTCTGAGACAGTGTCAAACTAAAAACAAGCAAAATCCTGCTTGTTAAAAAATCTGTTTCTGTCCTTACTCGTGGGTCAAAGATATTCCTCAAACATAACAACCTATGTGTTTATTTGCTCTATGTGTGATATTAAGTGTTTGTATTCCGAATCCAAACTGACAAATCTGCCTTTGAGTTATTTTCCTCCTCAAGTACTTTGAAAACTGATATGTATTGATTAAGCTGGCAGATCATCCCTATTTTACCAGATCAAAAGAGCCCGCGGATTCCTTCCCTGGACAAAGCTCAGACAAAGGAAAGACAGCAATGGGAGATAACAACGAAGAAGTAAGTCTCACTGACGTTGTGGTGGCTCAACCCACCATAGCAGAACAGAACGAATTGATTAGCAACTGATGCAGCAAATTGCAGAAATGAGAGTGGAAATGCAAAGGAGATAGGATCTGCCTCCGCTGGGTTTTGCCGCTAACGTTGCCGAGGGGAGACCTCCTATCTACTTCCCTTACTCAAATATGGATCCAGCTCAGAATCAGCCATCTACACCTGCTCAGAATCCGTCCCTTATAGACCTGACCCCCCCAATACGCTTCCGCATCCTACCAAACTCCACCTCCTCCTCAAAAAAACCACCCCTAAATGCCACCCCATCCTCAAAACACCCAACATCAAACCGCTCCACCACCTCAAAATCCAAGTGAAAATCCAATTCAGAACACCTTTAATCCCCAAACATCCCACCACCACTTGAATTAGAATACCAATCCTCAGACTTATCCACAGAATTACCAAACCGCTCAAAACGCCCAGAGTCCTTCCGTAGCTCCACCCTTACCTAAAAGAACAAATTTCCAGATTCTCATCCCTGCTGAGCACGACGTGCACGGTTCTGAGTTGGACCATTACGAGGAACATGAAAGAGAATGGAGGGCGAAGGAAGAGGCAAAGGTGGATATAAAAGAGGAGATCAAGAAAGCCATGAAAGATCTCCAATGCGTCCCTGACATCGCCGGTCTTAGTTATGAAGATTTGTGTATTCATCAAAATTTGGACCTTCCAGAAGGGTTCAAAATCCCAAAATTTGATGATTTCGAAGGAGTGGGGAACCCTATGGCTCATTTGAGAGCCTACTGTGACCAACTCGTTGGAGTTGGTAGGGATGAAATTCTATTGATGTGGTTCTTTAGCCGAAGCCTGTGCGGAGAGGCTTTTGAATGGTTCACCTCGCATGAAACCAGGCAATGACATAGATGGAATGCATTGGCCAAAGATTTTATCGATCGATTCGCTTACAATGTACAAATTGTTCCAGATCTATACTCTTTGGAGAAGATGAAGCAGAAATCAACCGAGAGCCATAGGGAGTTTGCCTATAGGTGGAGAAAGGAAGTGGCGAGACTAAGACCGCCCATGTCTGAAAAAGAAATTGTTGAAATGTTCGTGCGGGTGCAAGAGCCCGAATATTATGATATAATTATGTTGCTCGTTGGAGCAAAGTTTGCCGAAATAGTCAAGATTGGTGAGACTATTGAAGACGGTTTGAAAACAGGGAAGATAGCCCGTGTAGCCGCATCACCTGGATCCTCCGGGTTGTTGAAAAAGAAGAGAGAAGACGTGGCTGTTGTTTCATATGAGGGCAAGAAAAATCCAAGAAGATCTTCGTACTCCCACTCCCAAGGTCGTTCTCGATTTTCTCAAAACTCTTATCAAGCTAGTCAGAAAAATAATCCTTCTCCAGTATACCAAAATCCTTCTCCAGCTACCAAAGTCCACCCCCAAATTACCAAAAATCATCTCCCACTTACCAAAATCAGCCTCCACCGTATCAAATCCCATCTCCTCATTATCAAGGTGTCGCTCCCAACTGTGCTAATGTGCACTCGAGCTACAGAGCACCCCCTCCCGTTTATCAAGTCCAAGCTCCACTATACCAAAATTCCCCTCCCAATTACCAAGCTCCATTGCCAAACTATCAAACAAATCCATATCCCAAAAATCAAGCTCCCCGTCCCAACAACAGAAATTATCAACATATGCCTCCTCCACAAAGCAGTTATGACCCACCTCAACCTAGATTCGAGAAAAAGCCTTCGAGGAACTTCACTGCGCTCGCCGAAAGCCGAACAAAGATGTTCGGTGACTAGCTGCGGCCGGGTATATCCACCTAGTGGGGCCCAAACCAGTGGATACCAGTTCTAAGTTCTATAAGCCTGATCAAAGATGTGCTTGTCATTCCAACAGTGTTGGACATGATACTGAGGATTGTATCAACCTCAAGCATAAAATCCAGGATCGGATCGACCAAGAGGTGGTCTCTCTACAACCAGCTGCGCCTAATGTCAACACCAACCCTTTGTCGAATCATGGAGGCGGCAATGTTAATATGATAGAGACTGATGATGATTGGTGTGTGACAAAAGTGATAACTCCAATCGTGCATGACGAGTTGGAAAGGTCTGTGGCTTCGTTGACTATCAAAGAACAAAAAAAGTTCATTATCCTGACACCTGCGAAGGTTGTTGCCCTGGTGCCATCAGAAACTCTTGTCAGGCCAAAATTTGTGATTGAAACTGCTGCCTATCAGGGTATGACCCATTCTGGGAGGTGTTATACTCTTGAAGAGTTGGCTCTTGGAGGACAGAAGAAGGATCAAGGGAAAAGGCCGATAAGCGAAGGCGAGGCAGAGGAGTTCTGGAGAAGAATGCAGCCGAAAGATTATTATATTGTCAAACATTTGGAGAAGACTCCAGCCCAGATTTCCATTTGGGCCCTGCTGATGAGTTCTCAATCGCACAGACAGGCTTTTATGAAGGCACTCGATGACACATATGTTCCAGCGGGCACAAACAGCGATAACGTGGCCACTATGATCCATCAGGTTATTTGAGAGCATCAAATCAACTTTTCTGACGATGAGTTGCCTTTTGAAGGCAAATCCCACAACAAAGCACTGCATATCACTATCGTCTGTCGCAAAAAGGTAATCAATCACGTCTTAGTAGATGATGGATCTGGTCTGAACATCTACCTGTTGTCGACGCTAAGGCAGTTGAAGTTTGACTTGGGAAAAATTGAGCAAAATCAAGTCAACGTGAGAGCCTTCGATGGGGTTCAAAGAGATACCTTGAGAGCAGTAAATCTAGTTATACAATTGGGCCGACCGAGTTTAGCGCACAGTTTCAAGTTTTAGATATTGACACCAGCTATAACCTTCTTCTACGAAGGCCTTTTATTCACATGGCTGGAGCTGTGCCTTCTACCCTGCATCAAATGATGAAACTTGTTTGGAAGAACGAAGAGCTGGTTATTCATGGTGAAGGGAATCATTCCGGCAGACAGGCGCCAATTATCGATGAAGTGTCTCGAGGTACAGATTTCTACACGGTGGAGCTGCTAAATGCCACTGGTGAGAACTTGGCTCCACAACCTCCTATGCCTGTCGTATACAAGATGATCGCCACAGTGATGTTGCAGAGTGGATTTGAACCTGGTTTCGTATTGGGAAGGAATTCCCAAGGAATTTGTCACGACTGGAATCTAGACCCCAGACGAGACCGGCGTCGTTGACCTCTCAGAGGTCGCACACAAGCCTACTTACGTCATTCTTACATTACATAGGTTAATTTTTTAGCGGAAAATTTGAAACTTTTTGTTTCTAAACATTGCTTACTAAACATTTCTAATACATTCGTAATTTGTTCAACATCAACCATCTAATCATTAAGAGATAATCAAATGAAAGGAATAGTTCAATAAACATAATTGTATAATTGCCAAAATGGCACCAATACATAGTCTGAATAAAATAAGAAAGAAACGCTAGTGGAACATGCTCCACTAGCTCAACTCCTAAACTAAGCTAGAACATAAAGTAGTAACATCCTCGAAAGCATGAGGACCTACCAAAACCGGATGAATGCTGGACGTCCGGATAACTGCAGCGATGATCCTGTAGCTCTACCGTCCACCTGTGCCTGCACCTAAAATAGTAGAGTTTGTATAGGGTTAGTACACACTTGTACTAAGTATGGGTATATGCAAGCACACACCAAGGACATGCATGAGAAAGAATAGCTCTTTCCTAACAACATGATTTTTGGAAGTCAAGTCAGTGGACTTGCCAAATTGAGATTAGGAAAGTTTCCTAATTTGGATTAGGAAAGTAAATGATCTTTCCAAATTTGGATTAGGAAAGTCAGTGAGCTTTCCAATTTGGAATAGGAAAGTTATGCCATGAGAATAACATACATCATCATACTTTTCACATTTGCACACAGCACATAACATTTACACATAGCACATATCATATAGCATACAGTACATTTTGCATGTAGCACATAACTTCGTTCATATCATTCATTCATATGCCATGAGACCTTGGAATCATGGACTTGACATTAAGACATCCCAGAAATGAGGGCTCAACATATGGGACCTCAACTAGGGAGTCTTCATTAGCAAACACAGAGTCTGCTTCATTCATTCATACGTACTTCATTTCATTTCGTTCATAGTCCAGTGTAACCACCGTTATACCTAGGATGTAGTTTAAGACTTTCATTAGGTTCGTTGTGCAATGACCAAGAATGACCTAATGTCATTACTTGAATCTAACTCACCTTTTGATTATCCTATCCTAACACCTTTGGTATCATTCATTTCATTATGTGCATCATTTGAGGCTGGCCTCATTCATTCATTGGGAACTTTAACTTTAACCGACATAGATCATGTGAGCATCATGAAATCCAGTGTCTCCCCCACACCGAAAAGAGGTGGAATCACCGGCCAAAGTGATCCAATAACATGCTAGCGTACATGGGAATTTAACCCCGCCAGATCCCTATATTGGCAGTATAGGTTCGAAGACTAGGAGATATAAGGAGACCCATACCCGGCAAGCCGGACAGTCTCATCTCATGAGAGTTACGTGAACCTCCGCCCTTCCCGAAAGAAGGCATCACCGCTCATAGCTAGTCTATCGGTGCTCAGTATAAAGTTCCATTTCATTCATCTCATACGTCATGGAAGCTACTTCTAGTATGAGGACATCATAGCTCATTAGATGATTTCTCATCTCATCATTCGTATTAAGTGTGTTAAGCTCAATACTCTCATTAGAGTGTTCATAGAGACTGGTCTCTTCATTATCTTACACTCTCATAGGTGAATACATATTGGTAACATTTACTTAGGCTCATTTGAGATACTCTCCTCATTTACATTAGCCTCATATCATGTTGTCACCACATTCATCATCATTAGCACTTTGTTTTTCTTAGTTATTCACCTTTATTACGTGAATGTTCATTTCAGTCATATGCCAATGCACTTGGCCATTTGGAGTGTATCACACCCTTACTTAACCCTCTAGGGTTCATCATTTCATTTCATACATCTTAGGTTCACTTACTTTTGAACGTATGTTAGACTTATGAGTCTATACACACAAGCCATGAGGCTTCATTCATAGTTCGTTAAGTATTCTTACATTCCTAAGATTATGTAGTACAAGACTTATGTATCTTGTATATATGCCAAGATCTTGATTTTGATCTAAGTAGGTGGCATTATTCTTGGATATTTGTTCACGTATGACTTATGTATCAATACGGAAGTTGGGCAAGGAACCCAAGTCTTGAATCAATTGGTATCATTTATATTTTAATTGATTTTATTTAATATTCATAACATTTTAACTCTAAGTCAAATCACAATATTAACATTGAAGGATTACTTTTCTATTTAACCTTTTTCTTGCATTGGCCGATGGGTTGTGGGTTCGAGCCCCCACAACCCCATTTTCATTTTTCATTTATTTATTTCGGTCCATGTGAGACTTGGGACCCGAGGTCGAGTCCCTCAGCCACCCTAATTCTTCTTTATTTCTTTCCCTTCCATTCGCTTAAGGCCGAGAGGTTGTGGGTCGAACCCCCACAACCTCTTTATTTTATTCTCCTTTTTAAAGTTGACTGTTTGAGTTGACTGTGAGGTTGTGGGGTCGAATCCCCACAGCCTCATTTTTTTTTTATTTTTATTTCTCCTATCCGCATAGAGGTCGTGGGTTCGATTCCCACGCCTCCACATACTTTTATTTTTTTTTTTTTGGGTTCTAACCGAGAGGGTGTGGGTTCGAATCCCACCCCTCTCATTTCTTATTTTCACACTTATTTTCCAGCCATGACACGGTTCGAATCCCCCTCACCATTATTTTCTTCTTTATTTTTGGGGAATTTTAACATGGGGTGAGGTCACGGTTCGACCCTCAATGACCTCACCTATTATTCTTACTTTTCTTAACATTTTATGCTACTTAATTTGGCAGAGATATATCAATATAGTGCTGGAAATTTAAGGTAAACTCTTTGCTCATTTCATCTCCATTTATCGTGAATTTATAGAACAATGCATAGTTCATTTGATACGTTCTTAATACATTTTTTCACGAATTCTTAGTCAAGAGATTACTCCTCAATTCAGCCACACTTCATGTCATATGAATATCACATTTACTTCAATTGGTGTACATAAAACAACAACATAACATTAACAAATTAAGCCTCAGGCCGAGACTCATGTCATGTCACACACTTTTTAATTCGAACACACACATGGTTTGTCTTTTCATAAATTAACGTACATCCAACACATTCATATCAGCACAAACATCACATAATCCTAAGTCTACCAGCATTCATACCAACCTACGAATTCGTTGGGAGCTAATGACAGGGACATGCAACGGGGAAAACAACCTTAGTTTTGAGCCGAATATTCTGAGTCCTAGGGGTCTCTTGGGAAAGGGACCAAGAGTAAGAAGACCCATACCTTAATTTCTTGTTCAACCACGAGAATGCTGCCCAAGAACTCTCCAAAAATCAGTCCAAACACCGAAAAACAGCAAATTCGTCTAGATATTGATCTTTACCTTTTGTTCTTAAGATTATTCTTCTTTTGAGTTTCTAGCTTTCAAGTTCTTGATGAACTTTTGAATTTACTTGGTTCTTCTTTTCTGATTGTTTTCTCACGTTTTGCAGCCAGAAAAAGAGAGTGAAAGTGAGAGAGATTTACGTGAAAGAGAGTGGAAGATGGGAGATAGTGGTCTCTTAGAACTAGGATTGTTGGTAGGACTTAGTCAACTTAAATAAATAATTAAAATTAATAGAAATCTGATTTCTTTTTCCTAAATCAGTTAATATTCATTATTTAATTAAGTTAATTCATTAAATTAAATAAAAGCAAGTTAAATCCTTGCTTCTAGTGGGGCTCGAACCCGAGTGACCCCCATTTGCGAAAATGGGTCAATTCGGGTTGCCCCACCCGAAATGCCTTAATTAAATAAATAAATTTATTAAATAATTAATTCCTCAGGGTAATTACAATATTACCCTTGGCTTGGAAAAGACTATTTTACCCTTGGACCCTCAAAACTTAAAATTTCTTCTTTTGAGTCCGTAAAAACTCTTTCGATTAAATCTTCGTTTTCGCGAGCCTCACATGGTTGGTTCCAACCTTTCCAAGCTCAATTAACTCCCCAAGTTAGTTGGCTTGGTCGTAGTAAGGGTTCTGAGGTCTGGTTCTACGCGTATCAATACGTGTGGACCTTGGTCTAATCGCCAGCATTCTTGAAAAACCTAAGTCTTGATCCTATTCATTTTTAGGGTTGTTACAGAATTGTTGAGCCCATTCAAGTTCCCGTCAAAGGAGCAAGGTATGGTTTGGGGTACGTTCCCACAGATGATGATATGAAGGCTAAGAAGAAGAATGATCAAGCTTTGGCTAAGATGATCCCTCATCTACATCAATCATTCCCAGTCCGAGAGTATACCGAACAATACGACCTTGGGGAAGGAATCTATGGCCTCTTCGAAGAGATTGACGCTGCCATTGAGGATGAGGTCGAGCTAACATGATTCCGTGATGCTGAGCCTGGAGAGATGCTGCAAAACTAGACCTCCACGCCAATTTCGATTCTCTGAACTCCTTGGTAGAAGGGCATCATTTATGCATATTCAAATTGGTGGTGGTCCGAAAGAGGCCCGAGACCCACCATTTTGCATTTTTTATTTATGTGAATTTTAAAATTCCCTCGTGATGTTTGAAAAAGTCAACATGGCCCTTCGCCATAGCCAAAGTTTGCATTATTTCCCATTTAGAATGAAAGCCTATTTTATTAAAATTACTTATTTGCTATATTTTTAATTGTCTAACTTTGTCTATTTATGGTTTCAGTAATATAAGTTTTAAACCTGCCAATGTCGTGTCATGTCACGAGTTGAACGAACAAAATGAGGCAGGTGATGACGAGGTTGATGATTACGAGGAGGAAAGTAAGGTACCAAAATATGTTGCTGAAGAATTTCTGCAGTTTGAAAATCAGCATAAACCAAATTTAGAGGAAACTGAAACTATAAATTTAGGAGACCAAGAGTGTGTCAAAGAGGCCAAAATCAGTTTTCACTTGAATGAAGCTCAGAGGAAGGATTTAATACATTTACTCACTGAATACATTGATATGTTCGTCTGGGAAGTCAGCGACATGATAGGGCTAAGTACCAATGTTGTGTCTCACAAATTGCCGATTAATCCAGGGTTCAATCCGGTGAAGCAAAAAACTCAGAAATTCAAGCCTGAGTTGAGTTTAAAGATCAAAGAAGAGATTACCAAGCAGATCGAATCTCGATTGGTGGAAGTGACGTAATACCCGACTTGGTTGACCAATGTTGTTCCGGTCTCCAAAAAAGACGGGAAAATTAGAATTTGTGACTACAGAGATCTCAACAAACCCAGTCCTAAGGATAATTTTCTGTTGCCGAACATCCATATTCTGATCGGTAACTGTGCTAACGGATTGTTACGCAGGTTATCATCAGATTCTGATAGACGAAGGAGATGCAGAAAAAACAACTTTTATTACACCTTGGGGTGTATATCATTACAGGGTGATGCCATTTGTCCTCAAGAATGCTGGTGCTACCTATATGAGGGCTATGACGACTATATTTCACGATATGATTCATAAGGAGATCGAGGTGTACGTAGATGACATCATAATCAAGTCCCGCGAGAGTTCGGACTACTTGACACATCTAAGGAAATTCTTTGATCGTTTGCGTCGTTACAACTTGAAGTTAAATTGTCACGACCGGAATCTAGACCCCAGACGAGACCGGCGTCGTTGACCTCTCAGAGGTCGCAGACAAGCCTACTTACGTCATTCTTACTTTACATAGGTTAATTTTAGCGGAAAATTTGAAACTTTTTGTTTCTAAACATTACTTACTAAACACTTCTAATACATTCGTAATTCGTTCAACATCAACCATCTAAACATTAAGAGATAATCAAATGAAAGAAATAGTTCAATAACATAATCGTATAATTGCCAAAATGGCATCCATACCTAGTCTGAATAAAATAAGAAAGAAACACTAGTGGAACATGCTCCACTAGCTCAATTCCTAAACTAAGCTAGAACATAAATAGTAGCATCCTCGAAAGCATGAGGACCTACCAAAACCGGATGAATGCTGGACGTCCGGATAACTGCAGCGATGATCCTGTAGCTCTACCGTCCACCTGTGCCTGCACCTAAAATAGTAGAGTTTGTATAGGGTTAGTACACACTTGTACTAAGTATGGGTATATGCAAGCACACACCAAGGACATGCATGAGAAAGAATAGCTCTTTCCTAACAACATGATTTTTGGAAGTCAAGTCAGTGGACTTGCCAAATTGAGATTAGGAAAGTTTCCAAATTTGGATTAGGAAAGTAAGTGACTTTCCAAATTTGGATTAGGAAAGTGATACCATGAGAATAACATACATCATCATACTTTCACATTTGCACACACACATAACATTTACACATAGCACATATCATATAGCATACAGTACATTTACATAGCACATAACTTCTTTCATATCATTCATTCATATGCCATGAGACCTTGGAATCATGGACTTGACATTAAGACATCCCAGAAATGAAGGCTCAACATATGGGACCTCAACTGGGAGTCTTCATTAGCAAACACAGAGTCTGCTTCATTCATTCATACGTACTTCATTTCATTTCGTTCATAGTCCAGTGTAACCACCGGTTATACCTAGGATGTAGTTTAAGACTTTCATTAGGTTCGTTGTGCAATGACCAAGAATGACCTAATGTCATTACTTGAATCTAACTCACCTTTTGATTATCCTATCCTAACACCTTTGGTATCATTCATTTCATTATGTGCATCATTTGAGGCTGGCCTCATTCATTCATTGGAACTTTAACTTTAACCGACATAGATCATGTGAGCATCATGAAATCCAGTGTCTCCCCACACGAAAAGAGGTGGAATCACCGGCCAAAGTGATCCAATAACATGCTAGCGTACATGGGAATTTAACCCCGCCAGATCCCTATATTGGCAGTATAGGTTCGAAGACTAGGAGATATAAGGAGACCCATACCCGGCAAGCCGGACAGTCTCATCTCATGAGAGTTACGTGAACCTCCGCCCTTCCCGAAAGAAGGCATCACCGCTCATAGCTAGTCTATCGGTGCTCAGTATAAAGTTCCATTACATTCATCTCATACGTCATGGAAGTTGCTTCTAGTATGAGGACATCATAGCTCATTAGATGATTTCTCATCTCATCATTCGTATTGAGTGTGTTAAGCTCAATACTCTCATTAGAGTGTTCATAGAGACTGTCTCTCATTATCTTACACTCTCATAGGTGAGTACGTATTGGTAACATTTACTTAGGCTCATTTGAGATTGCTCTCATCATTTACATTAGCCTCATATCATTGTCACCACATTCTCATCATTAGCATCTTTATTCATAGTTATTCACCTCTTATTACGTGATGTTCATTTCATCATATGCCAATGCACTTGGCCATTTGTGTGTTTCACACCCTTACTTAACCCTTCTAGGATGTTCATTTTTCATTGTTCATTTCATCATTTCATTGTTCATCTCATCATATGCCAATGCACTTGGCCATTTAGTGTATTTACACTCATACTTAACCCTTCTAGGGTTCATCATTTCATTTCATACGTCTTAGGTTCACTTACTTGAACGTATGTTAGACTTATGAGTCTATACACACAAGCCATGAGGCTTCATTCGTAGTTCGTTAAGTAATTCTTACATTCCTAAGATTATGTAGTACAAGACTTATGTATCTTGTATTATGCCAAGATCTTGAATTGATCTAAGTAGGTGGCATTATTCTTATTTTTGTTCACGTATGACTTATGTATCAAACGGAAGTTGGGCAAGGAATCCCAAGTCTTGAATCAATTGAATGTCATTTACATTATTAATAGATTTTATACTAATAGTCATAACATTTTAACTCTAAGTCAAATCACAATGTTTACATTGAAGGTTTACTTTTCTACTAAAATCTCTCTTGTGTTGGCCAGGGGTTGGGTTCAAGCCCCCACAACCCCATTTTCGTTTTTCTTTAATATTTTTCGGTTCATGAGGCTTTGGGACCCGAGGTCGAGTCCCCTCAGCCACACTAAATTATCTTTAATTTCCCCTCCCTTCCATTCGCTTAGGCCGAGAGGTTGTGGGTTCGAACCCCCACAACCTCTTTATTTATTCTCCTTTTTAAAAGTTGACTTATTTGAGTTGACTGTGAGGTTGTGGGTCGAATCCCCACAGCCTCATTTTATTTTTATATTATCTCCCTCATCCGCATAGAGGTCGTGGGTTCGAATCCCACGCCTCTCAAAACTTTTTCTTTATTTTTCCTTTCCTTGGTTTCTAACCGAGAGGGTGTGGGTTCGAATCCCACCCCTCTCATTCTTGTTTTCTTTTTCTTCACTCTTATTCCCCAGCCAACATAGGTTCGAATCCCCCTCACCACACGAATTTCTTCTTCTTTAATTAAACCATTTTTTTTTTTATTTTAAAGGGGTGAGGTCTCGGGTTCGACCCTCAAAGACCTCACCTTATTTTCCTTATTTTTCTTGGCATTTGAAACATCTTATTTGGCAGACATATTAACAAAATGCTGGAAATTCAAAGTAATTTCTTTACTCATTTTTATCTCCTTTTGTTAGTAAATTCAGTAGGACAATACATAGTTCGTTTGGTACGTTCTTTACCACAATTTTTCACAACTTCTTAACCAAAATGTTTGCTTCTAAATTCAGCCACACTTCATGTCACATGAACATCACATTTTACATCAATTAGTGTACATAAAACAACAAACAAATTAACAAAATTAAGCCCTAGGCCGAGACTCAACATGCCATACACATTCTTCTTTCCTTAATTCGAACACACACATAGTTGTCCTTTCATGAATTAACGTACATCAAATACATTAACATTCATCACAAATATCACATAATCCTAAGTCTACCAGCATTCATACCAACCTACATTCGTTGGGAGCTAATGACAGGGACATGCAACAGGGAATCAACCTTAGTTTTTGAACCGAATTTACTGAGTCCTAGGGGTCTCTTGGGAAAGGGACCAAGAGTAAGAAGACCCATACCTTGTTTTCTTGTTAAATGTCCAGAATGCTGCCAAGAACTCCTCCACAAATCAGTCCAAACACTCACACTCACACCTCACCCGACTAGCGTAGTATGTTTTGCTTAACGTTACCGAATTGCTTTCTCTTTTGTGTTTGCTTGTGAATTCTTCAAGCATGAAGAATTTTGTTTTCTTCTGACTTTTGTTCACGTTTGCAGCCAGAGAGTGTGTGAAAGAGAGAAGAGAAATTCAATTTTGGAAAAGTTTTAAAATCAATGAGCTTCATACACGCCACTGTAATAATTTTGTAAAAATGACTATTTGATTCTTTTGTCTAAATTCTGTATTGTGGTGGGA